>ML423187.1:0-45273 GCA_005239525.1 Nicotiana knightiana | reverse complement strand
CAATGAATATCATTTTAGGAGATCTTCTAGGTAGAATGAATACCTTTAATTCGAAATTTTGATAAAAAAACAAAAATATTATACCAAAGCTACCTAACCAACACTCGGGAGCGACAACTCATGTCCCCGTCTTCAACTTCAAATTATAATAAAAATCACATGTTGTAATTACGGGTGCATTTCATGTGGCGTAATTATAATGTGTCTAAAAATGACAAGTGCACACCATCGTGACTTGTTTTCAAGATAAGTCCATAAATATTAAAAGCGGCTGAAAGTGAAAGAGGCTAAAAGCACAATAGGCAAAAATATGTAAATAAACAGACGATTTAGGCCAAATAATAATAGTTAAGCGACCGTGCTAGAACCACGGAATTCGGGAATGCCTAACACCTTCTCCCGGGTTAACAGAATTCCTTACTCGGATTGCTGGTCGCAGACATTTAAAACAGAGTCAAAATTTCTTCGGTTTGGGATTGCAATAAATAAATGGTGTCCCGGGACACCGTAAAAAATCCGGGTGGCGACTCTGAAACTAATAAATAAATCCCAAATCCGAATAATGTCACTTAAATTGGAAAAAACTCTCGTATCCAACCCTGTGTAGGAAAAAGGAGGTGTGACAAAATGGACGCACAAGTGCTAAAATGCACAAAATACTTATTGTATTCTATGCAAGGTACAGTCATACACAAGGAAAATGTGAATTGAGCTCAATAACATAACCAGAGGCGGAATCAGAATTTGAAATTTATGGGTTCGATATTTTAATTCTTTTAAGTTATTGGATTCTAAATTAATAATTTGTGCACAATTCAAGTAATTTCTAAGACAAATACAGAATTTGAATAAAAGTTACTGAGTTCAGCCGAACCCGTATTTAAAAAGCTAGCTCCGCCCCTGAACGTAACTCCTACCCCTGTTATTGTATAGTTTTACTCTGATTCAGCATCATTACAGTTACTTCCTTCAGAATTTTGTGTCAAAAGTTTCCGATTTGTGTGGATATGTTCCCAAAATATTAAATCTATAGAATTTATATCCTGCGTCTATCGATTATAAGTTGAATGCACCTGACTATGACACTTTGGCTCCAAAATGGTGAAAATTTTCTAAACTGCTATGTTTTTTCTTTCTAAGCTGCTACTTAAATAAAGAAACTCCTTGTAAATTTCTTTAATGTCATTAACGATTTTCATTTTGATAATTATTGAAACAGCACGTTTAGCTTCACAAAATGTTAAGAAGTTCCAATTTGAATTAATGATAACTGTCACCAACCAAGTCGTTATAGTATAGTGGTAAGTATTCTCGCCTGTCACGCGAGTGACCCGGGTTCGATCCCCGGCAACGGCGTGTGTTTTGTTTTTCAACTATTTTACTGTTTTATTCATCAAATGAAGCAAATCTTTTGCACCCAATACCCAAAAGAGAGACTTCAAACTAGGAGGAAAAAGCAAAATTGGATAGCAACTAGGATTGAAAATAATCCAATTGTTTTATTCCGTCATTAAAGTTCTAATTCTTTGTGTGCTTTAATAACAACCAAGTGGATGAGACAGACCTTACCCTACATTTCTGTAAGAGAATGTTTTCACAGTTCAAATTTGTGACCTCCTGGTCACATGGCAGTAACTTTACCAGTTACGTCAAGGCTATGCACGCGGTCCGGAGAAGTGCCGGACCACAAGGGTCAATCGTGCGCAGTCTTACCCTGCATTTCTGCAAGAGACTGTTTTCACGGCTCAAGCTCGTGACCTCTTGATCACATGGCAGTAACTTTACCAGTTACGCTAAAGCTATCCTTGTTTAAATAGACAGTGTAAATTAAAGATCTTCTAATTCGTCATACATATTTACATATAATTATCTTATAAATGTCCTAATTGCGTAAATATTTTTATACTTGTGATTTTTAAAACTGGCGGTTCAGTTATTAAAAACTAGCTACTCCACTTTCAACGACCACGTTAATTAAGTTGGTAATTTTCATGTTTTTGGCCCTCTAGTATATTATATGAACTGTGTAAGCTAGTTCCTTTTGTTTGAAGATGCATGTCGTTATAAGATCTTGGAAGGGGAGCCTTGGAGCAATGATTACGTGTGACCTATAGGTCACGGGTTCGAGACGTGAAATCAGCCACTGATACTAACATCAAGGTAGGCTGCCTACATCACATCCTTAGGGTACGGTCCTTTTTCAGACCCTGCATAAAAGCGAGATGCTTCATTCTGCCTTTTTATAAGATCTTGCACATAATATCGCAAGTGGCTAGATTATCAACGCATGAATCGTAAAAGTACTAAAGATTTCATAATAATATCAGATCATACATCAAGCGGAATTCATATTTTTTCCCATAATCAAGAGCACTTGGTCTTATTATAGATCCACTTCAGAGAATTACAAATATAGTACTATATACTTAACTATAAGTTTGCTTTTTAGCGCAATTATTTAAGTTGTTGATATATATCAAGCAGAAGTCCATACATATATAACGTGAAATGGACATATCATTTCGATTAGTATGGACTTTGGCCATTAAAATTACCTGGAGGATCATAGTTGCAAGAGACAACATATCCTCCATTGTTACACTGAACCCTAGCACATCCAACACGAACCGAGTTACGCCAAACCACCTGAGTGTAGTGTCCACACACCTGTCCTTGGGCACAAGTATTTGAGTCATGGTCATAATACTGTTTCTCATCGACCCACATCTCGACGGCCTTAGCGGCCGTCATAAAATCGCCACTTCCCGCAGCTAGGTTTTCGCCGTATTGGCCATGAGAATGTACGAGGTTGCAGTCTGCAGCCAACTGAGAAACATAATTTTGTGCATAGGCTGCTACCTTGTCGTCCCAAGTTAATGGCTCCACGCCTACATCTGCACGAGCTGTGTTATGGGCATCCAATAGTCTTGTTGAGAATTTTGGGCATGACAAGAGTGGGATATTATTAGGAATAAGAGAAATGTAGAGACAAGAAGAAATGAAGGCATTTGGGAAAAGAGAACAAATCCCATGACTATAGGAGAAATGTTGTATTTTGAATGGAAAAACTAGATTTACTACCAAGGATATTTATAGGAGAAATCTTGATGATTTCACGGCGATAATTCATGCAGTTACTAAATTTTTTGACATGGTAATATCAATGTAATATATCTTGTTATAGATAGATATTTATCCTATTTTCTAGGTTACAATATTTTAAACTTATATATATAAGCAGTTACCAATTGTTGTAAAATATTTTACCTGATGCTGCAAAATAATTTCAAATTGTCAATGCATGAAGTTAAAACACTTTTTTGATCTAGTAGACAGTGGTGAAGCCAGAATTTTCATTAAGAAGTGTCAAAATATATAAAAGTAAATATACCAGAAATATAAGGGGAATTAATACATAGTATATATACATATAAAATTTTCTTTTTACCTACCTACACAGTGTATTTATCCCGCGAAGGGGTGTCGTTTACTATAAGGTGGCTCCGCCACTGCTAGCAGATGTATTTTTTGTTAAAAACAAATAGACTGGTTATAGGTACTGTGTTAATTCTTCTAATATTTTCTACATTTAACGATCGATTAATATTTGCTTCGATATTTATATCTCTTTTGTTTCAGAATGGGAATATCCATTGGAAAAACAAATTAAAATAAATACTTTTGGTGTTTTTTTCCCCTAATAATCTTATTTCTAAATCTTATATTATATTTCTTATAATAATTTGTACAACCAATTCTCTAAAAGAAAAAAGTATAATAAAACCAAACACAGCGTGTGTCTTCTTCTTTCTTTTCTCAATATTTGTGGAAAACTTGAACCTGTGCAGTCATCTCGATGACGTTAAATAACTTTCAAATTTGGACGTAAAGAATATTTGGATATTCTTCAGTTCTTTCTCTAATTTCCTTCCCTTAATTTCCAACACGTTACTCATGTACTATCATACTTTTCTATTGTCTAATTCCAATCACGACTTGATCTGGAGTGTATTTAACTTTCTATTTTCTTGTCCCAATCACGACTTGACTTGTGCTTCAAATGTGAAGATTTGTTATAAATGCTCAAAACAACCCGTCAGGTCGTTACAACATATTTTATGCCTTAATGGTAGTTATAAATATATACGGCCGAAATTGGAGGAGTCCGATTTCGATGTCTCTGTTGCGCCGAGCCCGAGCTCGAAGAATTCGAAGTAAAGTTCGAATTGATCCCGGAACATACACTTCGAGAAGGCACATCGATGACCCATCACAACCTACTTCGAGGCAGTGGAAAATCGATGACAGTCAAGAAAAAGCGGGAAATTCTCAAGGACACGTGGTTAGGACGGATAGGATTTGTAAGAAATAGTACAACTCCGTACTAAACCGTTATACAACTGTACCAATAGTATTCTTCGTCATAAATAGAGATGTACCATATTAGGGTTTTCCCCTCCTATATAAAAGGGACCCCAATCATTTGTAAAAGGGATAATTTCTACTGCAATAGAACATTCTACTCTGCTCTTCTTGTTTAACGTGCTCAACAGTGTTCCTCAGCTTTATTGTTCTTCATTTACTGTTCATAATTCACTACTAAAGACTAACCTCGAGACCCCCGAGATTACTAAGCTCGAGGCCCCCAGTTCTGTACAACATTGGTTTGGCTATCACATTCTTCTTACTTAAGCTTATCATTTCTTGATTATTAACTAGCATTAGAATAAATCACATATTTTTAGAACCACAAATCAAATACAATTGTTAATACCATTTTTTGAGGTAAATAGTTTGGCGCCCACCATGGGGTTAAAGATAATAGCGATTATTTTGGTGCTAGTTTTTTGATAACACAAGTTATTCTTCACACTTTTCCTTGTCCGAAGATTCTTTGATTTCAGGTTAAAATATGTCTAACTCAGCAAACACACCTGGAAATGACGGTCTTGGTTTCCATGGAGAAAACAGTGCAACGACTCCAAGGGCCGGCGTTCCACCGCCAAACACTAGGATAGCACCAACACCAAACCCTGTCGACGTAGGTTCACATATCGCTTTGCACGTCGATTTGGGTACTGATATTGAAGTAAGTGTACGCAGAGGGGACCAACCTGACGCACAAGGGACACATGCTCGAGAAGAAAGAGAAGTTAGTCTACAAGTAATCTTTGAAATGTTGCAAGCACAACAAGTTGCTATAGCTCAGTTGCAGAGTTAGCAAAAGACTCCGAGCACAGCAGGCCCAGGAACAGCTCCCCGGGTTGAGCCAACACCTGAAAGATCGAGCAATGATGGGTCAAGAACAAACCCCACTATCATGAGAATGCTCGAGGAGCTCACCAAGAGAATCGAGTAAGGAGAAAAGAAGATAGAGGACAACGATAAAAAAGTAGAAACCTACAACTCGAGAGTTGACCAGATCCTAGGAGCACCCCCGAAGTGCGGCTCCGAAGCCCATTCCGAAGAAGTTCAGGATGCCAGATATCAACCGGATGATCCCGGTCAAGCGGACCTGGATTGCCTTTTCTACCCAACGCATCACCCCCTGTTTATAATATACATTATTTCACATGAATTAGCAATTTAGAGTTTAAGCATGAATCTACTACTTGAGTTAATATTATCCTTTATCATTTCCACATTTGATAATCACAAAACATACAATAATTCCGATTCGGACCACGATTACTAGTAAACACATTTACCGCCCAAAATACATATATGTGCAACCCACATCATGTCTACGGAGCCTCTAAGAGTACTAAGGGTTTACACAATACTTGCCGGAAACAAGGCCCCGGCTATACCTTAAAAGACATAACATGTACAACAAGATGATGTAGACTACACATGGCTTCGAGAGGAAGTGGGGCTCACCGGATCTGTTGAAGGTACGAAGGGGAAACACCACTATTGGCGGTCTGAGCTACCTGCTGTGGAACCACCTACATCCATATAAAAGATGTAGCGCCCCCGACAAAAGGGACGTTAGTACCATTGGATAGTACTAGCATGTATGAACCAAGTTTATTCCAAGTAGAATCAAACAATACGCAATTAGAAAGCAGTTAGGATAACCACACAAGTACCACGCAAGTATACAGAAAACCACAAATGAATATTTCACAGTTACTTGTTTCAATTTCTCATCTGTTGCGGTGCGCAACCCGATCCCACCGTACATTCTCATCTCACCCTTATTACCTCTCCACCCTTATTACTTCGTGTTGCGGCGCACAACCCGATCCCACCGTACAATCACATCTTACCCTTATTACCTCTCCACCCTTATTACTTCGTGTTGCGGCGCACAACCCGATCCCACCGTACAATCACATCTTACCCTTATTACCTCTCCACCCTTATTAATTCGTGTTGCGGCGCGCAACCCAATTCCACCGTACGTTCCCATTTCCTAACAACACNTTAACGAGCTTTAGACATGGTAGGATAAGCACAAAGAATCACCCTTCATAATCTCAATTAGCATGGTAATTGACTTAAGAAAATTAGAGAATGAATTCGTACAACTCGACACAGCAGGACAAACAATTCACATATGCTCAAGCAAGAATTTCACACCGTGCACTCGGACACCAACAAGGTAACTCTACAAAGATTAAAGTTAGCCATACAATCCTTGAAATGGGATTTTCCCTTAATTTCTACCACAATTCACCGGACCTTCTAGAACCTTCAATCTAGTTCATAATGTGGCATAATTTAACTTAGAATTAGGATAAATGATCATGTTTTGAACTCACTTGTTCATTCTATCAAACACTAAGTGTTCTTTTAGATTAAATGGCCTCTTTTTAGTGAAAGATTACTCTAACCCATTTCCTTTTACTAGATTATGATTAGTTGGTTACATGCATGCAAGGCTCCTACCCTTATCTTCATGAATTCACCTTACCATGTTTCATTTTAACAAAAATCTGGAAATTTAGGTTGATGGGGTAGAAGCTTACCTCTTGTAGTGAAGAGAATGCTGTCCTACTTGATCAATTCCAAGTCTGAGTAGTGTTGGAGGAACAAATTGGATGAAGTTGGACTCTCTATCTCTAGAACCCACTCTCTCCTCTCTCTAAGTTTATCAGAAAATGAGCTTAAAATGAAAGGGGGAGGTGTTTTAATAAACCGGGGGTCGGGTATGAAATTAGAAATTTAACAGTCTCGAAGCAGAAATGCGGTCAGGAATGCGATCGCAATCCTGCTATGCGGTCCGCATTCCTATCGCATAATTGGCCCTCAAGTGGGCCAAAAAGAAAAGTAGGGTGCCTAGGTATGCGACCACTATGCGGTCCGTTTACCTGATCTGCGATCGTATAGTGGACCGCAGACCTGCGCAATTTTGGAAAATTATATCTTTTAAGTCCCGGGGTACTTTTTACTCAAAAAGGGTCCGTTTTAAGAATTTCTACAGTTATAACAACACGGGGACCTATTTGGGCATTATTTTTAGCCATGAAATTTTACGGGTCTTTACATTCTTCCCCACTTAAAATCATTCATCCTCGAATGGGGATCGGGGGATCACTAGAGTAGGAAAAATACAAAATAAGCCAACCCCCAAATTTTTACTAACTCCGATATTTCTTGAAATTTTTTCCAGAGTTTCCTTTGTAATTAGGCCTATCTACCTGTCAGAGATCCCCCGAAACACATGCTTAACCAATTTCACACATTACCGGTTACTCTATCAACTTGTACATAATCCGGTCATTTCAACACGTTACATGTAATTCAATTACTTCCACAAGCCTCACATAGTTCGGTTAACTCCACAAATTTGCGCATAATTCAACTATTACAATGAGTTGCACATAATTCAACTAATCACAACAACATATACATTTATGGCACAAAATTTGAGAAGTCACAATAGTAGGGTAATTAGGGGAGTGGAGTGTTCTTGCACAAAATTTAACACAATATGTAATTTCTCAGGAATGACGACTTTCAAAACCACTACCGGACTTATTCAAACAAGTGGGGATATTTCTATTTCATTTCGTTTTCCATTTCCCACGTGGCTTCTTCGACTTGTTGACTCTGCCATAATACTTTAACAGAAGCAATCTCTTTGTTCCTCAATATACGGACTTGCCTATCAAGAATAGCAACTAGAACCTCTTCATATGACAATCCTTCATTAATTTCAACCGTCTCAACCGGCACAATGGTGGATGGATCCCCAATCACCTTCTTCAACATGGACACATGAAATACTGGGTGCACTAATGACATCTCAGGGGGCAATTCCAGCCTGTAAGCCACCTGTTCTATCCTTTGAGCAATCCTATATGGCCCGACATACCTTGGGCTCAATTTCCCTTTCTTCCCAAACCTCATTACTCCTTTAACGTGATACACCTTCAAGAATACCCAATCATCCACTTGATACTCCAAGTCTCTTCGACGAACGTCCGCATAGGATTTCTGACGACTCTGAGCAGTTTTCATCCTTTCCTGAATGACCTTAAATTTTTCCATAGCTTGGTGCACAAGGTCCGGTCCTAACATTTCCGCCTCGCCAACCTCGAACCATCCAATCGGAGACCTACACCTCCTTCCGTACAACGCCTCAAATAGGGCCATCTGAATACTAGCATGGAAACTGTTATTATAAGCAAATTCTATAAGCGACAAATGATCATCCCAGCTACCCTTGAAATCTAATACACTAGCCCGTAACATATTTTCAAGCGTCTGAATGGTCCACTCTGCCTGTCCATCAGTCTGTGGATGGAATGCTGTGCTGAGATTTAACTGCGTACCCAAACCTTGCTGAAATTTCTTCCAAAAGTTAGTTGTGAACTGGGCCCCTCAATCCGAGATAATAGATACTGGAGTGCCATGGAGTCTGACTATTTCCTTGATATACAACTGAGCATACTGTTCCGCAGCATCAGTGGACTTGACTGGCAAGAAGTGA
The DNA here is from genome assembly GCA_005239525.1 of Nicotiana knightiana. Classification (NCBI taxonomy): domain Eukaryota; kingdom Viridiplantae; phylum Streptophyta; class Magnoliopsida; order Solanales; family Solanaceae; genus Nicotiana; species Nicotiana knightiana. Next base: position 36,332 of record ML423187.1, on the reverse strand, counting down.
GCTGATTTCGTGAGCCTATCCACTATTACCCAAACAGAGTCGAACCTACGTGGAGTGCGAGGTAACCCCACCACAAAGTCCATATTGATCATCTCCCATTTCCACATTGGTATTTCCATAAACTGTGCCAACCCACCAGGCCTCTGATGCTCGACCTTCACTTGCTGACAATTCGGATACCTAGCCACAAAGTCCGCCACACCCCTCTTCATACCATTACACCAATAAATCTCTTTGAGATCATGATACATCTTCGTAGAACCTGGGTGTACTGAATACCTGGAATTGTGAGCCTCTGGCATTACCCTTTCCCGAAGATCATCCACGTCCGGAACACACAGCCTCCCTTGGCACTGCAAAACACCGTCATCATTGCCGTGTGAAAATGCTGTAGTCTTATGATTCATATTTACCTCTCTCAACTATACCAATGCTGGATCTCTGAATTACTTTTCCTTGATTTCCGTTACAAGTGAAGATTCTGCTCCATTACGCACCACGATATCCCCTTCGTTTGAGGTCGAAAGATAGACCCTCAGACTAGCCAACTGATAATCCTCCCGAGCCAAAAGCCTCTGACCTTCTTCCAAATGAGCCAAGCTACCCATGGATTTCCGACTAATAGCGTCGGCTACCACATTTGCCTTCCCTGGATGGTACAAAATATTCATATCACAATCCTTGAGCAATTCCAACCACCTCCGCTGCCTTAAGTTCAACTCCTTTTGTTTGAATAAATACTGAAGACTCTTGTGGTCTGTGAACACGTCCACATGGACCCCATAAAAATAATGCCGCCAGATTTTTAATGCAAACACAACCGCTGCGAGCTCCAAATCATGCGTCGGATAATTCTTCTCGTGATTCTTGAGATGTCTAGAAGCATATGCTATTACCTTACCACATTGCATCAATACACACCCCAAACCAACCCTTGAAGAATCACAATACACCACAAACCCTTCCGAACCTTCTGGCAAGGTCAAAACTGTCATCGTCGTCAATCTCAATTTTAATTCCTAAAAGCTCTTTTCACAAGCATCGGACCCCTAGAACTTAACCGCCTTCTGCATCAGCTTAGTCAATAGGGAGGCGAGGGTAGAGAATCCATCCACAAACCTCCGATAATACCCATCCAAACCCAAGAAACTGCGAATCTTTGTTGGGGTCGTTGGCCTAGGCCAATCCTTTACCGCTGTAATCTTTTGGGGATCAACCCGAATCCCTTCCCTGGAAACAACATGGCCCAAAAAGGCGATTGATTCTAGCCAGAATTCACATTTTGAAAACTTCGCATACAACTGGTGCTGATGAAGAGTTTGCAGAACTACCCTAAGGTGAGTAACGTGGTCTTCCTGACTTCGCGAATAAACAAGGATGTCGTCAATGAAGACAATCACAAAGGAGTTAAGAAACGATTTGAAAACCCGATTCATAAGATCCATAAAAGATGCTGGGGCGTTGGTTAGCCCAAAAGACATTACCAGAAAATCAAAGTGCCCATATCGAGTCCTGAAGGCAGTCTTAGGAATATCCTGCTCCTTAATCTTTAACTGGTGATACCTGGACCGCAAATCAATCCTTGAGAAGAACCTATCACCTTGCATCTGATCTAACAAATCATCTATTCGAGGCAATGTGTATTTGTTTTTGATGGTGACCTTGTTGAGCTGCCGATAATCAAAATACATCCGAAGCAATCCGTCTTTCTTTATGACAAAAAGAACCGGTGCGCCCCAAGGCGACACACTTGGCCGTATGAAACCTTTTTCTAATAGATCTTTCAATTGCTCTTTTAACTCTCTCAATTCTGCTGGCACCATTCGGTAAGGTGGAATAGATATTGGCTGCATATCTGGAAATACATCAATCCCGAAATCGATCTCTCTATCTCGTGGAATCCCAGGAAGCTCGCCCGGAAATACTTCAAGAAATTCATTCACAACAGGCACAGATTCGGGAGCAGGCACCTCTGAAGTGGTGTCCGCAACCCGGACCAAATGGTAGATGCACCCTTTTCTGATCATATTTGAGGTTTTAAGGTAGGAAATAAAATTACCTCTTGGCACAACATTATTCCTCTCCCACTCCATAACTGATTCATTAGGAAACTCAAGCCTCATAATCCTGGTTCGGCAGTCGAGTTTAGCAAAGCACGAATAGAGCCAATCCATCCCCATAATTACATCAAAATCTACTATTTCTAACTCAATAAGATTGGCCGTGGTAACCAGACCACGCACCGTGACAACATAATTCCTATAGACTCGCACGACCGTAATGGAATCACCAACCGGAGTCGACACAGAGAACGACTCGTGAAGATGTTCGGGTTCTATCGCAAAACTTGAAGCAATAAATGGAGTAACATATGACAAAGAAGACCCGGGATCAATAAGATCATAAATATCATGTGACTGAACAGTCAAAATACCTTTGACAACATCTGGGGAAGCCTCCGCACTCTGGCGACCACTCAAAGCATAGAACCGACTGGGTCCCCCTCGACCCCGTGCTCCACCCCTAACTGTACTGCGCCCTGCTGGAGCTGGAGGGCATGTTGAAGATGTAGGCTGAAGAGCTGGATGACTGAGTAGTACCCTTACCGGCGCCCTGAATGGGTGCGCGGCAGTCTCGATGGATATGGCCTCTCTCTCCACATCTATAGCATACCGATATATCCAAGTAACAAGTCTCAGAATGAAACCTCCCACACTTAGGGCAAAGGGCCCTCCGCTGCTGCTGGAACCTCCCACCGGAACGACCTGACTGATGGAACCTCCTACTGTCTGGACCTGGTCCAAAGCAACCTCCCTGCTGATAACTGTGCCCTGATGGCGGGGCACTGGCTGAGGACTGAACATATGACTGAGATGGCCCTGATGACCCTCTCCCAAGGACTGATCTCCCTCCTCCAACTGAACTCCTAGGGTTGCCCGCTGACCGAGACCTACTACTACTCTCCCTCTCCATTCTTATCTTCAACTTCCGAGCCTCTGTGGCCTGGGCGAATCCCATGATCTTCCCATAATTCATATCCGAATGCAAGGCAGTTGTAGCAGCTTCATTAACAACCAAGGGACCAAGGCCTTGAACAAACCGTCGAACTCTGGCCTCCATAGTCGGCATTATGTGGATGGCATATTTGGACAGGCGCACGAACTCCATGTGGTACTCCCACACAGTCATGTTGCCCTGCTTAAGGACCTCGAACTCCACAGCACGGGCTGCCATAGCCTTAGCAGGCAAGAAATGATCCATGAAGGAATTAACAAACTCATCCCACTTTGCCGGAGGGCTCCCCTCCCCACGGGACCCCTCCCACATCTCAAACCACGAATACGCTGCTCCCTTTAAATGTTAGGAATCCAAATCAACCCCCTTGGTCTCTGTATCCTTCATAACCCGGAGAGTCTTGCACATCTCATCAATGAACTCCTGAGGATCAGCCTCTGAGTCGGTGCCTGTGAACTCTGGAGGGGCTAACGGCAGAAACTGGTTGACCCTAGAACCTGAAGAATCCCCTTGCTCGCTAGAGGATGCAAGGGCAACATGCGATCTTTGGGCTGGGAGGCCACTAGCTGAGTCAACATCTGAATAGCTCCTCTGAGGTCCCCATCAGAAATACCGGGACCGGAAGCTAGGATTGAAGAAGAATCAGGAACATCAACGGGAGGGATTGTAGCACCCTCCACTGGAGCAGGAATAGGAATATCCTGGCCTGGGATGGAAGATTCAGGCATATTCAGGGTCGGGAAATCATTCTTACCCGCCCCATCAGATAAAGAATTCACAGCCACTCCTGGGGTGGCATTGGCCTCTGGGTTGAGTCGGGCTCTCATATTGGGTGCCATGTACTGAAAATTGGAACAATGCACGGGTTAGATAAAGATGTTTTTACCTTCCACTTCATCGCACGATACAAAGTAACAATGAAAGGGTATGTTCCTAAATGTCCATGAAGCCCCCTAATTATAGATGTGGTCGACAACACACCGATAAGAAGGGCTCTACTAGACACTGCTCCGAGACATCCTAAGACACTTTTAAAAACTGTAGGCTCTGATACCAAGTTTGTCACGCCCCAAAACCGAGGGACGAGACCGGTGCCCAACCGGATGATCCCGGTCAACCGGACCTGGATTGCCTTTTCTACCCAACACATCACCCCGTGTTTATAATCTACATTATTCCACATGCATTAGCAGTTTAGAGTTTAAGCATGAATTTACTACTTGAATTCATATTATCCTTTATCATTTCCACATTTGATAATAATAAAACATACAATAATTCTGATTCGGACCACGATTAGTAATAAACACATTTACCGCCCAAAATACATATATGCACAACCCACATCATGTCTACGGAGCCTCTAAGAGTACTAAGGGTTTACACAATGTGCCGGCAACAAGGCCCCGGCTATAACTTAAAAGACATAACATGTACAACAAGATGATGTAGACTACACATGGCCCCGAGAGGAAGTGGGGCTCACCGGATCTGCTGAAGGTACGAAGGGGAAACGCCACTATCGACGATCTGAGCTACCTGCTGTGGAACCACCTACATCCATATAAAAGATGTAGCACCCCCGGCAAAAGGGACGTTAGTACCATTGAATAGTACTAACATGTATGAACCAAGTTTATTCCAAGTAGAATCAAACAATACACAATTAGAAAGCAGTTAGGATAACCACACAAGTACCACACAAGTATACAGAAAACCACAAATGAATATTTCACAGTTACTTGTTTCAATTTCTCATATGTTGCGGCGCGCAACCCGATACCACCGTACATTCTCATCTTACCCTTATTACCTCTCCACCCTTATTACTTCGTGTTGCGGCGCGCAACCCGATCTCACCGTACAATCACATTTCACCCTTATTACCTCTCCACCCTTATTACTTTGTGTTGCGGTGCGCAACCTGATCCCACCGTACGTTCCCATTTCATAACAACAATCACCAACAATTATATCACAAGGATTTTTATCATACAGAACATAAGGTCATATCAACCAATAACTATGTGAAATCAAGGCACAATGATCCTTACCAATCAGCAATTCATATATGGTGTTTCCACAATCATTTAACTCAATATAATCAGCCCATATTTACTACACAACATTTAGCACTTGGATACATTCAACACTTTATTACATTATCATTTCTTTCGTTTTGCAGCACATCCTCTCATACCGATGTATTCAACATTTAACGAGCTTTATACATGGTAGGATAAGCACAAAGAATCACCCTTCATAATCTCAATTAGCATGGTAATTGACTTAAGAAAATCAGAGAATGAATTCGTACAACTCGACACATCAGGACAAACAATTCACATATGCTCAAGCAAGAATTTCACACCGTGCACTCGGACACCAACAAGGTAACTCTACAAAGATTAATGTTAGCCATACATACCTTGAAATGGGATTTTTCCTTAATTTCTACCACAATTCACCGGACCTTCTAGAACCTTCAATCTAGTTCATAATGTGGCATAATTTAACTTAGAATTAGGATAAATGATCATGTTTTGAACTCACTTTTTCATTCTATCAAACACTAAGTGTTCTTTTAGATTAAATGACCTCTTTTTAGTGAAAGATTACTCTAACCCATTTCCTTTTACTAGATTATGATTAGTTGGTTACATGCATGCAAGGCTCCTACCCTTATCTTCATGAATTCACCTTACCATGTTTCATTTTAACAAAAATCTGGAAATTTAGGTTGATGGGGTAGAAGCTTACCTCTTGTAGTGAAGAGAATGCTGTCCTACTTGATCAATTCCAAGTCTGAGTAGTGTCGGAGGAACAAATTGGATGAAGTTGGACTCTCTATCTCTAGAACCCACTCTCTCCTCTCTCTAATTTTATCAGAAAATGAGCTTAAAATGAAAGGGGGAGGTGTTTTAATAAACCGGGGGTCGGGTATGAAATTAGAAATTTAACAGTCCCGAAGCAGAAATGCGGTCAGGAATGCGATCGCATTCCTGCTATGCTGTCTGCATTCCTATCGCATAATTGGCCCTCAAGTGGGCCAAAAAGAAAAGTAGGGTGCCCAGGTATGCGATCACTATGCGGTCCGCATACCTGATCTGCGATCGTATAGTGGACCGCAGACCTGCGCAATTCTGAAAAATTATATCTTTTAAGTCCCGGGGTAACAACACTGAGACCTATTTGGGCATTATTGTTATCCATATATTTTATGGGTCTTTACACGAGGTTCAAACTGGTGAAGCAAAAAAGGAGGCCTCAATTTGAGGTAAAGCATACATTCATCAAAGATGGGGTAGCTAAGATTCTTAAAACAGGATCCATCAGGGAGGTAAAATACCTCGAATGGCTAGCTAACGTAGTAGTAGTCCCTAAAAAATAAAATAAACTGAGAATGTGTGTAGATTACAAAGATTTGAACAAAGCATGTCCTAAAGATTCTTTCCCATTGCCAAACATCGACCGTCTAATCGATGCTACGACTGGCCACGAGATCCTCACTTTTATCGACGCCTACTCCGGGTACAATCAAATTCAAATGAACCAGGAGGACCAGGAAAAGACTTCGTTTATCACGAAGTACGGAACATATTGCTATAATGTAATGCCCTTCGGGCTAAAAAATGCAGGAGTTACATACCAACGTCTTGTTAATAAGATGTTCGAACATCAAATAGGCAAGTCCATGGAAGTTTACATTGATGACATGTTAGTTAAGTCCCTGCGCGCAGAGGACCATTTGACTCACTTGCAGGCAACGTTCGATATTCTAAGACGATACAACATGAATCTCAACCCCGAGAAATGTGCTTTTGGAGTTGGCTCGGGCAAATTTTTGGGCTTCATGGTGTCAAACAGGGGGATCGAGATCAACCCCGACAAATCAAAGCCATCAAGGAGATCACCGTGGCAAACAATGTGAAAGCAGTACAACGGCTGTTGATACCCAATTTTTCCCTATAATATTTTTTCAAAATGCATATATGCCTTCAAAACAATGCATTGGCATTAATTAATATTTTTTTTATAATTTCTGTATTTTCAAGGATTTTTAATTAATATTTCAGTATTTTTATCATATAAATAATCATTAATTGCACTACTAATGATTTTATAACAAATTTATGACTTAATTCTATTATTTATATTTATACCAAGTCTAATTATTTCACAAATGACCACATTTATATTTTTGGGTTACAATTGCAATAACTTTGCAATTATGGTCCATGCATGTATTATTACATTACTACCAGAAAATAGCTTGTTGTATTTTTTAAAATATTGAATAATTATTCTAAAATATTTTTATGCATGAAAATCATTTTTTACAATTTGTTAATTATTTTTACAAATTATTTATTAATTGATTGGGTATTTAACAAATAGCTCTTTTAATTACTTTAATTTTTCAGACCTAACCCACTATATACCAGCCCAAACCCCTTAATACACCAGTCCAATTCACCCCTAAGCCCAATCTGCCTACCCGACCCAATAAAACCCTCTCCAATCGTGGCCGTTGATCTTTTAGATCAATGGTCCACGTTAATACTTGCTTTTTTAATTTCTAACCCAACCCTAACCCCCTCATTTCCTTTCACTCCGCCGTCATCGTCTCCCTAATCTCTCCATTCTCTCTCGACCCCCGTAACCGTAATCCCCGTCACCGGCAAAAAGCTCCTGACTATGGTGATTCTAAATATTCTCTGATCATTACTAGCCGCCTACACCCTCGGATTGTTGATTGCATGGGTTCTTAAAAGAATCCTAGGGAGATTCGACTTGATTCTTTATCCAAAATTCGTTTACAGGCATGTCTAGGGCTGTGAGTACTGATTTCCTTTCGTTTTTAGTTTGAATCTATGACTTTTATTCGAGTTTCTTTCATCTTTGTTATTTCGAAAATCCTTGTTCTACAAATGCTTGAATCTGCTCAGATCTTTGTAGATCTGAAACGATTCGAGCATTATTTGGTGTTTTCCCTCGAAAATCTTTTGTTTTAGTTAACTGCTTCGATTTTATTTACTCTTTCTGAAATTAGGGTTCGTCCCAGATTTATTTCAAAAGTTTTTTTTTAACTTTCAAGTGTTGAATCTGACTATCTCTTTACATGTTTGATTAATTTTCGCGTATATTGTTAAACCCTAGATGTTTTTATTTGTGACACTGATTTCTTCAATTTTTTTTCGTTATTATGTTTATTTGTTTGAACCAGTTGTATTGACTGATTCTATTTAGGATTTGAATAACTCTTTCCTGTTAAAACTAGTATTCTTGGGATTTTTACTTATTTCCTTATTTGTGACCTTGATTAATTTTACTTGCCTTAATTAGATTATCAGTATAGTTTGGGGATTTGACTGACTCCCTATATGGTATGATATTGATTTCTTGCCTTAGTTGAGCGCTGATTTTGACCGTTAACTGATTCTCCCCAATTTAGGGGGTCTTTTCCGGATTTCTCTATAGGAATTGATTTCATAATTGGCTGATTGATTTAATTGATTTACAAATTGTGATTTCCTCTTTACCTTATTTGTTTTACTCCCTAAGTGCTATATATACACTCTCATTATGCTTCTTCAATACACGAACAATAGTTCACAAAAAACACACACTCACACACATACTTTGCTCTCATCTCTTTGCTACTTGTGCTCATTGCTTGTCTAGCCGGCTGAAAGCCAAGGCTAGACTATTGAATCATGCATACCTTTCATCTCCTATTTTCTTTCCTTCAACTGGTATGTTCCTATTCCTAATGTCATTATGAAGTCTGAACCTGTATGTTCTCTGTTGCTCTATTTCTGTTAAGTCCACATCTCTAGTCTAATTACTTATGTACTTAATTATGTATTCTTTTCTGTTTATTGCTTTGATCGGCATGTTTAAGTTTCATTCATTCTTGTTTGTCACCCTAATCAGCATGTTTACCTTCTATTTAAGTTTTAATCTTTCATGTTTATTGATCTAAACCAACAAACTTACTTCTGTGTTTAAGTTTCAACATTCCATGTCTATTGCTTTAAGCCAACATGTTTACTTTTGATGTCTAAGACTCTCACTTTTCCATTAACCTCAATTGGTGTGATCAATTTTGTCCTCTCTATGAACTGATTAGCATGACTTCTTTTACATTAAACTTCTATGTTTCCATGTCCATTGCTTTGAGTCAGTATGCTTACCTCTATAGTTATGTATGACTGTTAAACTTGAGTGATTCCTGTCTAGACCCTAAATCAGTATGTCTTAGTGAATTATTATCTACCCCATGCCTGCTCTATGCTCCTAACTAGCATGCTTCCCTAACACCCTATTTTTATGTGCTCCTGATACAGGATTCTTGTTTTCCCAACTCCTGCTCCCTTTTTGTGTAATTGTTTGTTCTCAGCATGCTATATGCTCATCTAAGGTTGACTAATGAATTGAGTTGAGTCTGGGCAATATGAAGCTTTGTGTGAAACCTTGTGACTGTGTTTCCTACTTGCTGTTGTTTCCTGAACCTTTTCTAGAATATTTCTAAATTGTTTTCACTCCTAATATGTTTTCACTTCTAAACCATTTTCACTCCCAAACTATTTTCACTTCTAAACTATGTTCACTTCTAAATTGGTTTCACTTCTAATCTGTTTTCTTAAAATTATTCATAATCTTTCAAACACTCCCACTCCTACTCTTAGAATACTTAGGATTCTGCCTTTTCCAGTGCGTGTACGGCCAAGTAATCCATGAGATTCCTCCGAACTCTGGCACACTGGGGCTGGCCCTTCCACACTGCACAAAAACTACTTCTCTTAAAAAAGTGTCTTGGTGTGAGCATTTCCCGGGGTCCCTGAGGCCCTTGGGAACTTTGACGCACCAGGACACTCTCTTGGACATTATGAGATATGGTACTTTGGATTTGGTTGAAGGCCTGGTCCTCCAGGTTTATTTTGGGCCTATCCAAGCTCCCTATAGTATAGTATAATTTATTCTGTAATTCATTTATCGAATGGTCTGTAATCATAATTCTTGTAAACATATATTGAGGATATTAGTAAAATGGGAGGGACTTCTATATATATTTTGTGGAGAAACCATGTAGAAATCATGCTCTTAGGATTATTATTATTATTTATATTAGAAATCATGCTCTTAGGATTATTATGATTATTTGCATTAGAAATCATGCTCTTAGAATTATGATGATTATTTACTTCCATTAGAAACCATGCTTTTAAGATTGTCTTATGCACTAGAAAACATGTTATAGGTGCATCATATTGTTTGTTCTAAAACTTCTTCTTATCTAAAAATTATGCATACATCATGCCTGCTTAGAAATACTGTCATTAGGGTGCTATTAACTCTGTCTAAAAAATCATGATCATTTTCTTATGTGCATTAGAAACATGCTTTAGGACTTTTATTGCACTCACATAAATACCATGCCTATATCGCATAAAATCAGTAGCAACCATGTCTATAAGAGTAAGTTCAAAAGCAGTCCCAATACTTAGATAACATGTTTACAGAGATAAATGTATAAAATCAGTTCTGTAATGTTCAACACCTAGACAGCATGCCTATAGGACATAATGAACTCAAACTGCCTGTTTGAAATCGCTTGTTAGTATTAAGACTCTGATTAACAATTAGATATCATGTTTATTGGACATCTCGGATCCACGCCTAGGCAAGCATGTAGGATAATTGAAATCTTGCAAATTGTAAAACTATGCTTTGCTTAACTATTTGCGAACTGCTTAGATTCAGCAAGTCCTAAAATCAGTAGGCAAACTGATTAGGTCTCCACTGCCTCGCTTTAACACAATGCTGCATATATTCTGTTTATCATGCTCACCTAGATATCCTTCTTTAGGAGTCTTAAAGTATCTGAAATACTGTTGTTTGAGATGTGCAATTGAGTGCTTATTTGTGGAGGTAAATGTGAGCCCCCTCAATTGTTCCTTTATCTGACAATCCTATTTGTTTTAATTGTCACTTTGATTTTCTCCTTTTAAGCACTGTAGGAGAGTCTAGAACTGCTAATTAGAGGTCCTAAACTCCTCCAGGGCCATAAGAAAGGGACGAGTAATGCACGCATAGAGTACATTTAATTAGAATCGCTTATATAACCACCGAGGGGAGGGTAATTGGGTAGTAAAGGATATGATACCTTGTGCGCTAATGCTACGTGTAACCCCTCTAGTTGAGGAAGGTTTACCAAGTATTGCAAAGATGTTATCTTATAGGCTAATAAACCTAGGACCCCTTTATTCCCCATTTTGTAATCCATATGTGTGCTTAAACTGCTTTACTTGCTTGATGACTAATTCACAAAATAAGTTTGGCCGGGACCCACCGTTATGGACCTCGAGGGGTGCCTAACACCTTCCCCTCAAGGTAATTTCGAGCCCTTAGCCAATCGTTGGTAATGTAAACCGGTTCATGAGTTACTTGCATTAGGTTCCCTAACGCACCTTAAATCCGTTAGGTGGCGACTCTCCAATTTCTATACCCCTTTCCCAAAAGGAAATGAGTTTTGCCAAAGCATGTCGAAACCCGGACCCCGCGAAAGGGGAAAAAGGGGGCGCGACAGCATGGAGACTCTGCTGGGAATTTTAGGCTTTTACCATAACAAACTTGTTGTTTTTAAATTAGTCTTAAGCATGCTTCTTTTTTGTTAATACGTGCGCACCCTTTCCCTTTCCCCTTATGTGAATTTAATTGCCCGTTTCGAGCATTTATGATTTCCTTTACTGCAGAAACTGACTTATATTTTTTTTTCCTTTCTTAAACATCTTTCAATTATTAAATACTGCATTTATTATTTTCCTAATGTGCAAATACGTGATAACATGTTATTTACTGCTGCATAAATCATGCTCAACATCATATTCCACTCGTGCGTAATCAATCCTATAGCAACGCTTGATGAGTGGTTGCAGCAGTAAATAACATGTTATTTATCACCCTTTAAATTCGGAAAGGCTTATTTGCGGTAAAACTAGTCGATCAGCGGTGCAATCGACAGTTCCATGCCTTTCCCCCTCAATTTATCCGCTTGAGGGTACTAGTCTAGACCCCCATAGCAATCTTACTCTGATTATAACTGTACATGCATTATGGTCAAACCTAGAGGGGTTAATATGTTGTCCACATAATAACCCTTTAAGACAAACCTTATCCAAAAGTCCACCGGAGTTTCCATAATCCCAACAGACGTAACCACATTTTGTTCATTAATTTTGGTGAATTATATGCCAATATGCTAATCATGGATATATAAATAGTCGAATCTGGAGGGGGATATGGTCTAACCTTATTTGTTTTGCAGAAAATGAGGCACGATGTCCCCAGGTTCGGCATGGTCCGTAGTATACCACCACTGCTACTAGATTGGTGGGAAGATCTTTCCTCAAGTGACAAAAAACATGTGAAGAAGGTCCTGGGAAATTTGCCTTCTCTGTTAGACATCCAACCAAATAACATGTTGATAGAAGCTGCAACTATGTTCTGGGATCGTGAAAGATCAGCATTTCACTTCAGGGATATAGAAATGACCCCTCTCCTAGAAGAAATCGGAGGATTTGCTGGGCTACCTTGGGATAGCCCTGGGATGTTGGTACCAGAAAATTGCACTGGTAGGAGATTTCTAAAAATGATGGGTCTGAAAAAGAACGCCGATTTGGAGTGTTTAAAGAAATCTTATATACCATTTGACTACTTGTATGAGAGATACGGTCATAGCAAGTCCTACCGTATTTTTCATGATGATTTTTCCATCACTTCCTTGGGTCATATTCACCGCAGAGTTTTCGTGTTCATTGTTTGCTTCTTGGGTATGATAGTGTTCCCAACGATAAGGGAAAAAATTCACACTAGACTGGCTATGGTCACCAAGACTCTAATGGAAGGAATCTAGGGACAGACATACACCATAGTCCCTATGATTATAGCTGATATCTACCGGGCCTTGGACCACCGCCAGAAAGGGTCCAAACATTTCGAGGGCTGCAATCTGCTGCTGCAGTTGTGGTTAATGGAGCATCTCCAAAAGGGTAAATATCGCCAGGAGTTTCCACGAAGGGAGTGTAATGAACATATTGCCTTCCATCACCCTAAACGGATGACTTTATATTACGGACAGGTTTGCTCAGCTAGAGAGTGCTAAGGAATGTGTGGAGTTCTTCGACAATTTGACTGAGGATCGCATTCCGTGGATGTTTGAATGGTTCCCTACTAACGAGTTCATCATCAGGTCAAAGGACGCTCCTCATTTAGTATTGATCAGGTTAAGGGGAATATACCCTTATGTTCCCATCAGGGTTATAAGGCAGGCAGGAAGCAGATCATACCGCGGGTTGCGAAGATAAGTCATTTCCGAGCAGATTTTTAGGATGACGACATCCCTTAAAAGTGTCAAGCTCAGCATATGTGGCACTCAAAGATTATTGTGGAGAAGGAAACCATCCAGACGTACAAGTATCATGCGGGACATGTACCCGTTTACCCGACATGGTTAGAGGACAACTTCGCTGGGAAAGTTGAGCCAGGAATTGGTCGGGGAAACAGGGTCATAGACGAAGATGCAGAAACCCACAACAAGTTGCGCAAGATGATTCATGACTCCAAGGCCGAACATCAGGAGATAGATGAGACAGACAAGAGATTAATCAAGGAATGGAGGGAAATGGCTATCACCTCCGATGAAAGGGTATAATATCTGGAGCAGGGCTTGATGGAGCTGGGAGAAAAGACAAAGAAAAGAGGCACCGACTGCCAGAATGCTGAAGGAGGTGAGGGAGGACATCTAGCAAGAGTATACCTATTGTTGGGCATGCGCAAACTAGGGGACCTGATTGATGGAGTCAGAAAGATCAAGCCTGGGGAAGGTCCTTCTGGGACCAAGTAGATTAGATTTATTTGCTTCTCCAAATATAATAAGGCCAAGTGCCAATAGTGACTTATCTTTTATTATCTTAGTGTTGTTTTGGGATTTTTATGTTTTTATATTAATGAAATGAGGCATTTATTGGCATCTAAGTTCTCCAAAACAACTTTTCGCTAGGCCTACCTCGGGCACAACGAGGCTCCCAAAATAGGACGCGAATTTACATTCTGCAATATGTGTTTAAATATTGTAAATATTCTTTTCAGAACTCTTACTGACTTGGCTACCTTTTGTTTTTTTCTTTCTTTCTTTTGATTATTCCCATTCCCCAAAGGTTGGTTCATGCATACTGGCATCACCAACTTATTATACTAGATCCAGGGACCCTCCACCTTCTCCTCCTCCAAGTCCACCAAAAGGCAAAGGGAAAGCAATGATGGATGATTTGAACGACACCAGAAAAGAAAACAACACACATGTTGAACATGCATAAGCTTCTGATGGCCGAGGTACTCGGGCCCCAAATGATGTGGTATCACAACTTGAGCAGAAAATACTAGAACTCCAAGGTGAGCTCAAAAAGGTCCGGAGCTTAGCAAATCTATCCCTCACACTCAATATCTCAGATGTCAACCACTCAAATACTCAGAACTCCGCACCAACGTAAAACACACCCAACAAGCGCCTACAAAATCCTCCCGCACCTCACCATTACACAACCCCACCACAGAATCAAACTATCCCTCCACAATATCAGCAAAACACCTACCATACTCCACAAAATACCCCATAAATCATTCCCGAACGCCAGAACTCCACCAATGATCACCATTATACCTAAAATCCCGGTCACCAAAACAACCCTATATGCATGGAAACCCTACCTCACTCCACTCAGCCCGTATCCTATGCACCAGAATCCACTGAGATGGACCTGCTCATTAAGAACCTGGCTGAAGAGCTCAAGAAGTTGAGAAGTCAGGTTCAAGGCGTCGAAGGAGGCAAAGGGATAGAAAGTTTGAACTATGAAGACCTATGCATACAGCTAGATGCAGAACTGCCAGAGAGTTACAAACCTCCTAAGTTCGAAATGCTTGACGGAACAGGTGATCCCAGGGTTCATTTGAGGACTTATTGTGACAAGCTTGTAGGGGTAGAAAAGGATGAAAGGATCTGAATGAAGCTTTTCATGAGGAGTCTTACAGGAGATGCTTTATCCTGGTACATCAGCCAGGATCCTAAGAAGTGGGTCAACTGGGTGAGTATGTCGTCTGACTTCATGGACAGATTCAGGTTTAAGGTCTTCTACATTCAGAACCTAAAGAAGAAACCCACTGAGACCTTTCACGAGTATGTCACTCGTTGGAGGTCAGAAGCATCCAAAGTCAGGCCGACATTGGACGAGGAACATATGGAAAGGTTCTTCGCCAGAGCACAGGATCCGCAGTACTATGAAAGATTGATGGTTATTGAAAACCATAAGTTCTCCGATATCATCAAACTCGGAGAAAGGATTGAAGAGGGAAATAAAAGTGGTATGATGACAAACTTTGAGGCATTGCAGGCCATAAATAAAGCATAACATTCAGAGGGTATATCGAAGAAGAAAGACGTGGGAACAATAATGGTCGCCCAAGGACCCAAAAGTTCACTTGTATATCAAACCTCCCCACTTACATACCAAGCACCTCAACCCACATATCAACCATCACCTCTCAGATATTCCCAACCTGCCACTGATTATCACACATATAATTCCCAACCCTCTCACTTTCAGTCACCTCTAACTCGTCCAAACTACCCAAGACCTCGGCCTAACTTTGACCGCAAACCACCTAAATAATACACTACCATTGCTGAACCCATTGACGAGCTGTATGAAAGGATGAAGGCTGCTGGTTACGTCACTCCTATCCTCGCTGTGACCGTGGAGAATTCATCCAAATGGGTCAACCCAAATAAGACATGTGCATATCATTCTGGCACGAAAGGGCACACCATTGACGAGTCTCGAACACTGGAGGATAAGATCCAGACCTTGATTGATAATAAGGTCATTCAGTCCAAAGAAGCTACACCCAACGTCCACAACAACCCCCTCTCAAATCATAGGGGTGAAGGTATCAATGTGATAGAGACCGATGATGAATGGGATCCCGAGGGATTAGTTGGACTTGTCAAAGAGGGTGACAATCCTAAGAAACCCGCAGTCACGCTCAATCCTATTATAGTACAAATATAGCCGCCAGTGGAGGTTGAGGTAGCTGCATCAGTTCTATTTGAAGTTGAGATAGCAGCCCCGCAGCTGCGCCTGTTCCATTCAAAGTGGAAGTAGCCACACCTTTCCGACTCTTTGAAGCACTTCCACTCCTACTCTTAGAATACTTAGGATTCTGCCCCCTCCAGTGTGTGTACTGCCTAGGAATCCATGAGATTCCTCCGAACTCTAGCACACTGGGGCTGGCCCTTCCACACTGCACAAAAACTACTTCTCTTAAAATAGGGTCTTGGTGTGAGCATTGCCCGGGGTCCCTGAGGCCCTTGGGAAATTTGACGCACCAGGACACTCTCTTGGACATTATGAGATATGGTACTTTGGATTTTGTTGAAGGCCTGGTCCTCTAGGTTTATTTTGGGCCTATCCAGGTTCCCTATAGTATAATATTATTTATTTTGTAATTCATTTATCGAATGGCCTGTAATCATAATTCTTGTAAACAAATATTGGGGATATTAGTAAAATGGGAGGGACTTCTATATATATTTTGTGGGGAAACCGGGTAGAAATCATGCTCTTAGGATTATTATGATTATTTGCATTAGAAATCATGCTCTTAGGATTATTATGATTATTTGCATTAGAAATCATGCTCTTAGGATTATGATGATTATTTACTTGCATTAGAAACCATGATTTTAAGATTATCTTATGCACTAGAAAACATGTTATAGGTGCATCATATCGTTTGTTCTAAAGCTTATGCTTATCTAAAAATTATGCATACATCATGCCTGCTTAGAAATCCTGTCACTAGGGTGCTATTAACTCTGTCTAGAAAATCATGATCATTCTCTTATGTGCATTAGAAGCATTCTTTAGGACTTTTATTGCACTCAGATAAATACCATGCCTATATCGCATAAAATCAGTAGCAGCCATGTCTATAAGAGTAAGTTTAAAAGCAGCCCCAACACTTATATAACATGTTTACAGAGATAAATGTATAAAATCAGTTCTGTTATGTTCAACACCTAGACAAAATGCCTATAGGACATAATGAACTCAGACTGCCTGTTTGAAATTGCTTATTAGTATTAAGACTCTGATTAACAATTAGATATAATGTTTATAGGACATCTCGGATCCACGCCTAGGCAAGCCTGCAGGATAATTGAAATCTTGCAAATTGTAAAACTATGCTTTGCTTAACTATTTGCGAACTGCTCAGATTCAACAAGTCCTAAAATTAGTAGGCGAACTGATTAGGTCTCCACTGCCTTGTTTTAACACAATGATGCATATATTCTGTTTGTTATGCTCACCTAGATATCTTGCTTTAGGACTCTTAAAGTATCTGAAATACTGTTGTTTGAGACATGAAATTGACTGCTTATTTGTGGAGGTAAATGTGAGCCCCCTCAATTGTTCCTTTACCTGATAGTCCTACTTGTTTTAATTGTCGCTTAGATTTTCTCCTTTTAAGCAATTTAGGAGAGTCTAGAACTGCCTTAATTAGAGGTCCTAAACACATCCAGGGCTATAAGAAAGAGACGGGTAATACACGCATATAGTACATTTAATTAGAATCACTTATATAATCACCGAGGGGAGGGTAATTGGGTAGTAAAGGATATGATGCCCTGTGCGCTAATGCTATGTGTAACCCTTCTAGTTGAGGAAGGTTTATCGAGTATTGCACATATGTGATCTTATAGGCTAATAAACCTTGGACCCCTTTATTCCCATTTTTGTAATCCATATGTGTGCTTAAACTGCTTTACTTGCTTGATGACTAATTCACAAAATAAGTTTGGCTGAGACCCACCGTTGTGGACCTCGAGAGGTGCCTAACACCTTCCCCTCAAGGTAATTTCAAGCCCTTACCCAATCTCTGGTAATGTAAACCGGTTCATGACTTACTTGCATTAGGTTCCCTAACAAACCTTAAATCCGTTAGGTGGCGACTCTCCAATTTCTATACCCCTTTCCCAAAAGGAAATGAGTTGTCCCAAAGCCTATCGAAACCTGAACCTTGCGAAAGGGGAAAAATGGGGCGCGACAGCGGCTGACAGGGCGGATAGCAGCCTTAAGCTGATTCATCTCGAGGTCATCGGATCAGAGTCATCACTTTTTCTCCCTTATCAAGAAGAAACACAACTTCTAATGGACTCCAGATTGCCAATAGACCTTGGAAGAACTAAACGGTATCTCTCGAGTCCACCTTTGCTCCATACCCCAAAGGAGGATGAAACACTGTACTTGTATTTTTCCGTGTCCGAAGTTTCGGTAAGTGGCGTGTTGGTTCGAGAAGAACAAGGTACGTAATTCCCTATTTATTACATAAGTCGGACCCTAGGAGATGCTGAAACCAGGTATCCACACTTAGAAAAATTAGCTCTTGTATTAGTAAGTGCATCTAGGAAGTTGAAACCATACTTTCAATGTCATCATATATGTTTGTTAACCACATATCCACTTCGAAACATCTTGCATAAGCCCGAATTATCGGGCCGATTGGCCAAATGGGCCATCGAACTTGGAGGGTACGATATCGAATATCGACCCCGAACGACTATCAAGTCTCAAATTTTGGCAGACTTCGTGACCGATTTTACGCCTACCCTCGTGCCCCAAGTAGAAAAGAATATCTTGTTAAAAACAGGCACATCATCGGGGGTATGGACCCTCTTCACTGATGGTGCCTCGAATGTGAAAGGGTCCGGGCTCGGTATAATTCTAAAACCGCCTATGGGAGGAATAATTAGGCAATCCATAAAAACTTCGAAGTTGACTAACAATGAGGCCGAGTATGAGGGCATGATTGCAGGTCTCGAAGTAGCGAAAAGACTAGGAGCAAAGATCATCGAGGAAAAATATGACTCTCTTTTGGTGGTTAACCAAGTAAATGGAAGCTTAGAAGTTCGAGAAGACAGGATGCAAAGATACTTAGACAAGCTTCAAGTGACATTGCATCGCTTCAAAGAGTGGACCCTGGTACACATACCTTGAGAATAGAATAGTGAGGCCGATGCACTCGCGAACTTGGGATCCTCGGTTGAAGAAGATGATATAATCTCGGGGGCTGTCGTACAACTATCAAAGTCGGTGATCGAAGAAGGCTATGCAGAAATCAACTCAATGAGTCTAACATGGGATTGGAGAAACAAGTACATCGACTACTTGACATATTGGAAGCTCCCCAAACACCCAAAAGAATCGAGGGCCCTTCGAGCCAAAGCAGCCCATTTCTCACTCGATGAGAATGGAACATTGTATAGGAGGACCTTCGATGGGCCACTCGCAATATGCTTGGGACCGGGGGACACCGACTATGTGCTACGAGAAATCCACGAAGGCACTTGTGGAAACCACTCCGGTGTTGATTCTTTAGTTCGAAAGGTAATCAGAGCGGGGTATTACTGGGATATCATGGAAAAGGACACCAAGGAGTTCGTTCGAAGATGTGACAAATGCCAAAGATTCGCACTGATGATACATCAGCCCGGTGAACAACTACACTCAGTCCAGTCCCCATGAAAATTAATGAAATGGGGGATGGACATCGTCGGCCCCCTACCAACGACACCAGGTAAAGCTAGATTTATCTTATTTATGACTGACTAATTTTCGAAATGGGTAGAAGCGTAGGCCTTCGAGAGGATAAGAGAAAAAGAAGTCATCGACTTCATATGGGACCACATCATATGCCGATTCGGGATCCGTTTCGAGATTATATGTGATAATGGGAAGAAGTTCATCGGCAACAAGGTTGCAAAATTCCTCGAGGATTATAAAATCAAAAGGATCCTATCAACGCCTTACCACCCAAGTGCAAATGGTCAAGCCGAGTCCACAAACAAAACTATCATTCAGAACTTGAAGAAGAGGTTAGAGAATGCAAAGGGGAAGTGGAGAGAAGTGTTTCCCAAAGTACTATGGGTGTATCGAACAATTTCTAAGTCGAGCACATGGGAGACCCCGTTCTCTTTAGTATACAGGTCCGAGGCATTGATACATGTTGAGGTCGGGGAACCAAGTGTCAGATTTCAGCATGCCACTGAGGACTCAAACAATGAGGGCATGAACACCTCCCTCGAGCTATTAGATGAAAAGTGCGAGGCCGCACTTGTTCGAATGGTCGCTCAAAAATAAAGGATCAAAAAGTACTACAATAGAAGAACAAACCTTCGCTTCGTAGTCAGGGACTTGGTTCTAAGGAAAGTCACCCTCAGCACTCGAAACCCAAATGAAGGGAAGCTAGGCCCTAGTTGGAAAGGACCGTACCATGTCCTCGGACTGGTAGGCAAAGGATCCTACAAGCTTAGCACTATGTAAGGCGAACAACTACAAAATAATTGGAATATATCTCTGCTCAAACGATATTATTGCTAAGGTATAACCTTCTCCTTTTTATCTATATTTCACACTAAATTTTTGCAGGTGTTCGATTGGAGATATCGAAGCACCCTTCAACTCGAAGACCTTGGGTTTTAAAGCATGAGTTGCACTCTTTTTCCCTTAGATCGGGTTTTATCCCAAATGGGTTTTATCGGCAAGGTTTTTAACGAGGCAACACCTATATGCTACCTAAGGAAAACTCAACAAGTATTCAAGGCTTCTTTTCTATCAACCTCGAATACTGGGGGGCATCTCCCTCGGAGGTTAGTGTTTCGAAGAAAGCAATGCCAAAGAGGTCCTCGATAGGAGAATGTTGTAATGGGCCAAACGGTCGAATGAACCGTGTCCATGTAGAATAAGTCGAGCTCCCAATGGCAAAATCATGTACGCATGTATCAATCATTTGAAGAAGCATTCTTATTATATGAAAACACTTTGTGCCTTGAAGAAGTCTTCTATTTTCATTAAATGACTCAAGGGCCAAATACACCCGAACACTCGGGGACTGTCTTCGACAAGTCAACTTATCGAGTCATAAAAAAATCAAACTCATAAGACCTCAATGAGGCAGAATCAAACTCATAAGACCTCAATGAGGCATACTCAAACTTATAAGACCTCGATGAGGCATACTCAAACTTATAATACCTCGATGAGGCATATCCGAACTTATAAGGCCTTAAAAAAGGCATCCCCCCGATATTAAGGCCAAGGCTATATACTTGAACTTATAAGACCCTTAAAAAGGTATAGCCTCGATATTAAAGCCGAGGTCGTCTCTCTCAGGGACTAAAGGCTACGGCCAATATAAAGACTACGGTCATATGAAAAGGCTACGGTGGAAATAATGCGGCTTAGAGACGTCCGACTTCCGCCATAAAACTAAAGGCCTTCAAATACTTCGAAAAAAATAATTAAATCAGGCTACCCTCGGCATAAGAATAGGGGATTCGATGATATCAGCTCCGAACAATGTAAAGGCTTCGAGAAAATCAGCCTTCGAAAGAGCCTCACAATGTACTCAATTATCGTCGCACATCGACTTGTAATCGAGGTTCTTATCAATCGAACCGTCGAAAAGTCGGACGGATATAAAAACACGCCAAGACATAACAAAATCTCTAAAAGTTTTTAGCCAGAATGGGGGAAAATTGTAGCCATTTTAGAGGTTGAATTGACCTAATAGAGCCTAAGGGCCGAAATTTAAGAGCCTAAGGGCCAACCTAAAGAGCCTATGGGTCAACATAAAGAGCCTAAGGGCCAACTTAAAAAGAGCCTAAGTGCCGATGTGTTAAAAAAGCCTAAGGATCGATACCTAAAGAACTTAAAGGCCGAAGCGCACTATGCTCGAGACCTTACCTAAGTTCGGACCCAAAAATCTCGAGATAAAGCTTAAGCTAAAAAATCGGACCCTAAGTGGCCACCTATTATCGATTATTGATCAAACTCAAAACCTACAGATTCTATATTCTAAGTCCAAAACATCGGACTAATCGTCAACAACATCAAATCTCAAAAGCAAAGACAAAGGTCCTGTTATATATATCCAAATGGTGTTCACAAAAGTATATTTACAAAGCTCCCACATGGAGCCCTTACACCAAAAAAAGGGAAAAATAGAAGCCTAATCTTCTGTCGGGATCACTTGATCGGAGGAAGTTCCCTCAGGAGCTACACTCTCAATGGCTTGGCCCTCAGAACCTTGATCCTCGGAAGCCTCTTCCCCCTCGGGGACTTCATCTTCGTCTTCATCACTCTCCGAGCCACTAATAGAATCCTCGTCGGGAATGATCACCGCAGCCGATTCTTCTTCTAAGGTTTTCACTTTCTCGATCTCGACGAAAAGATCAAAACCTTTTGCATGTATCTCCTCGAGAGGCTGCCTCCAAGATTCCAATAGAGCATGATCAAGGGCACGAGTTAGCTTGAGCTCGACTTCAGCGGATATTTTCTTAGCCCGAGCATTTGCAACAGCAACATCAGTCCGATACAAGGACATGAACGCATCAACTTCGGACTTGATTTTGGACAACTCGACAGCTGATTCAGCATGAAGCTCCTTATAATGGCGGCTTTCCCCCTTTACACCTTTAAGTTGGTGCTCACCGAGGTCAGTTTCTCTCGAAGAGTGTCCTTCTCGGAGGCTACCTCATCCATATGCTGCTTCAGCCCGAGGATCTCAGTGTCTTTGACCCTAAGATCCTCCTAAAGTTTCCCTACCAGGTCATCCTTCTGTTTGAGATGCAACAATTTAATTGAGGCATTAGAACACTAAAATAAGTAAGTGTAAAACAAGCCCGCAAAAACTATGTTACCTGCTCGATGAAATCAGCCCGTTCTCGAGACGCCTACTCCGAATGGTCTCGAAGGTCCTTAAGTTCCCCCTCTTTCCTGACATAAGGTCCTTGAGGTTATCGTGTTCCAACATGAGCTTCCTAAGATCGTCTTCGCATCGGGCAGGCTCTACCCGAGACTTGGAGAAAGCCTGGTCATAGAGCATCACAGCCTGGTCACGAAGAAAGGAAGTTAGAAAGGCGCAGATTAAATAAAAAAAACATTGTTGTTAAAAGACGAAGTATACCTGCTTTCGAAGCTTATCAGCCTCTTCGAATATAAATGAGGCGCCGAGGTCGGGACCCTCTTCAATCCCGGCAAGGCATATTTTGAAGATATCATTCTCCCCGTGAGATTCCCCCGCTTCAAGAGTCTTCATGTCCTGGGCATCCCGTATCTCCCCTTTAGAAAATGATGGACCTTGTGGAGATTCACCCACGTCGATCACCCCGAGTGGATCGATCTGGGCCTTTTCTTTCCTTCAAGGAGCTTCGGGGTTGATTCCTTCGGGATCTTTGACTGAGTGCTTTTCAACACAAGGTGCATTCTGGTCATCAGCCGGTTCAGGGACTGGGCTCGAGCTCCCTTCGGAGATCCTCTCAGCTCGAGATCGAACCACCTCGGAAGCCTTTGATACAGTAACCTTTGAAGAACCAATGCCGCTTCCCCTGTGAGTTACTAATGGGAATGTATCACCTTCACCCTCAGTATCATCTCCTTCTTCGATCTCAATACGAAGACTCACTGCAACTTCGGGAGATAAGGCCACTGTGTCGACCTTAGGCTTTCGAGCTTTGGCCTTTTTTGGTTTTGGGGACTCCGCCGGCGTCTCCCTCTTTCTCTTCTTATCCTTGGTGGGTTTTGGGGTATCTACTTCGCCAGGCGGGGGAAACCTCATTAAAAAACGGCTTCTCCGAGGCCTACATAAGCACAAAAGGTTAAGTGTTCTACCAAGAGATATTTTCACTAAGAAAGTAAAAAATGACAGTAATAAAAACTCACCATGGTTTTTGGTCTCCCATCGACCTCTGGCAAAGTCACGCTAGACGCGCTCAACATAAGTGGAGGTGAAGTCTAATTGCCGAACCCAGCCCAGGTGGTCCTTGATCGCACCATGGTACCACTCGATGGCTGCATCATCGGAAGGGAGTTAGTTCAAAAGGAAGAAAAAAATTTGACTAACAAAGCATGTTAGATGAGTCGGCACTTACGGTTCATATTCCATTCCTCGGGGAATGTCATCTTCTCAACAGGAATCAGGTTAGAGGTTCTGATACGAATGAAGCGTCTCATCCTCGGTCTTTATCTTCGTCGATGCTAGCGAAGAAAGACTTAGAAGATCTGCGTTGTAGTTTAATCAGGCCACCTCCGTAGAAATGAGGGCTGTACAGTCTAATCAGATGGTCGAGGGTGAATGGCATCCCCTCGACCATATGAAAAATGCCTGATTAGGTACGCGATTCGCCAGAAGGAGGGATAGATTTGGCCGAGTGTCTCTCGATATTATCTACAAAAACCGAGAGTCACAGGATCTATCGATGGCAAGGAGGGTTCTACGGGACCTAAGGTGAATGGGTATGTATATATGCTAAGGAAACCAGCTTTGTGAGTGGTTATGTCATCTTTGGGTGAAGGGATCTACACTTGTACCGCATCCCCCCAACGGCAATTAACCTTCACCTTTCCGGTTTCGGTTATCAGACTAATATATCGAGACATGGGTTCACACCATCTCGCAAAAAAGGAAGGTTTTTCGACCTTAAAATCAGAAGATGTTTCACAAGGCCTGGGGGTACATTCCTCAACACAAGGAGGAACTACTATTTTGCTCTTAGACGAGTGTGAAGATGAAAGGGGCTTTTTCCTTTTGAGGAACTGTCTTAGAAGTTTTAGCCATGTTTGTGGTGAGAAATCAGAATATGAAGAAGAAACTGTTTATGAGATGAACACAAAGGAAGAATGAATGTAGAAAAAAGTTAGTGAAGGTTTGAAGACTTTGTGGAAAGTAAAAGTTCGAGGAGTGAAGAATTAGGGTATTTATAGGCGATATCTAAGTGTGTTGGAGAAGTTAAAAGGGCGGCCAATAGTTGTTATCGATCGGTGGGTTTTTTCGAGAACTGTGCAAACATGAACTCTGCACAACCTTTCTGTCACACGAATCGTTGATCTCACGTGGCTGACATCATGATGGGGGTATCGAAGGGTCAAGTATTCAAATCGTTTCTTACCATTTCATTATAAGAAATGCGGGGACTATCTGTATACAGCCGAAATCGGAGGAGTCCGATTTCGAGGTGTCTGTTGCGCCAAGCCCGAGCTCGAAGAATTCGAAGTAAAGTTCGAATTGATCCCGGAACATACACTTCGAGAAGGCACATCGAGGACCCTCCACAACCTACCTCGAGGCAGTGCCAAATCGATGTCAGTCAAGAAAAAGTGGGAAATTCCCAAGGACACGTGGTTAGGATGGATAGGATTTGTAAGAAATAGTACAACTCCGTACTAAACCGTTATACAGTTGTACCAATAGTATTCTTCGTCATAATTAGAGATGCACCATATTAGGGTTTTTCCCTCCTATATAAAGGGGACCCCAATCATTTGTAAAAGAGGACAATTTCCATTGCAATAGAACATTCTACTCTGCTCTTGTTTAACGTGCTCAACATTATTCCTCAGCTTTATTGTTCTTCATTTACTTTTCATAATTCACTGCTAAAGACTAACCTCGAGACCCCCGAGGTTACTAAGCTCGAGGCTCCCAATTCTATGACAACATCGGTTTGGCTATCATAGTCTTCTTACTTAAGCTTATCATTTCTTGATTATTAACTAGTATTAGAATAAATCACATATTTTTTAGAACCACAAATCAAATACAATTGTTAATACCATTTTTCGAGGTAAACAATAAATAAATACCTATTTTGCTATTAAATAGAAAAGGTGCCTATAAGTAATAATATTTTAAAATTATTTTGGTTTATAATAAATGGGGTGTAATAGTTTGTTATAGGGGGTAAATTTCCAACATTTTAATCTTAATAATAAGCACTTATCCTCGTTAAATTTGAACGGCTTTATCATAGTAATATTTGTAAATATTTTTGTTTACTGCTTAGCTACAAGTAATAAACTTCCTTCACTATTAGAAATCCGGGAAAAATCGACCAAAATCGGTTGGTAATGGCCAATAACCGTCCAAAATGCGACAATTTACGTGTGGTCGGTATCTTGAAGGCCGGAAAAGCATACCGACCAAAATCGGTCGGAAATTACTGGCCAACATTGGTCGGTGTGCTCTACATGACCATCTAACAATTAAATTGACTTTTCGACCAATAATGGTCAAAATATTATTTAATAATTTAATTTACCGACCAACGCTGGTTAGTGTTTTAAATTTATAAACTTTGCTTACCGATCAAATTTTGGTCGGTATTGAATAATATATTTTCTTATGAATAATTAAAATTTATAAATACCGACCAACGTTGGCCAGTAATCTTGACAGGGCAACCAACTTACCGAGTTGGTTGGTAATGTTGAATTTCTGGGAATTCAATGTGCATTAACTGACCAACATTGGTCGGTATTTTGCAATTTAAATTTTTTTTATTGTTTACCGTCCAAGGTTGGTCGGTTTTCTGGGATTAATTTTGGCAGAAAATGCTTGTTTTGGTAGCTACACCACCTGCCAAATAAAAACAACATGCCATACCCCAAATTCACATCAAATAACCACCAATTCACCACATACAATCCCTGATTCACCACAAATCCAACCAAACATCCAATTCATACTTTAAAACTAACAAATTAAAGTCCAATTAAACATCACAATCCAAAACTAAGAAAAAACTAAATAATTACAACAAGTTCAAAATTGTTCAATCTAACTCAAAACTAGTTATATTAGTCTAGTTCAAAGTATATCAAAGTATTGGTCAAGGGGTGTTTTCTACAACATCATCACCATGAACTTTCATATACAAGACGGTATAGAGAATGGTTTTGTGGAGGATGGGAGGAACGATCACGGGGAGGATGTGAGGAATGATCACGGGGAGGGCGAGCCTCTGGCGATGACTCACGAGACCAGGGTAACAGAAATGCTCCGGTAGAAAGGAGAGTTCTGATCTGAGCTTGCATACCAAGGAATTGAGCATCTCTAAGCCTTTCTCTTTCCTTGGCCGCTTCTAGCTCAGATGTAAGTTTTGTCACTGTCTCCTGCATACCCGAGAGGCTCTCCTTATTAAGTTCCTCTCCCTGTGAGGAAGTCCCTGTTCCCTGCATTCCACACCTATAGCGATGGAAGCTTTTCTCAGGAAGCCTATATACCTTCCCCTTTTTTTGTACAGGCAACAACCTCCAACCATATTATTTTAGCATCCTCTTCTGAAGTTTGGGTTGGCTCGCTGATGCACCAGCTGGCTGACTATGAATGAATTCCTCCAAATTACTTTGATCGGGACCCTACATTATTTTAAATTAAATTAGTATTTAAAAATTCTTATAAAAGTAAATTATAACACTTAAAGAAAATTGAAAGCTTACATATGCAGACTCTGGCCGGATCGAGACAGTCTCTGCCCAGTCCTCGACCCACCTATCTCCATCCCCCTCTTTCTTCTTCTTTAAAATATATGTCTCCTTGAATAGCTCATCATGGCTCATTTGACGCCCATACTTCTTGTCACGACCCGAAATTTCCACCTTCAAGATCATGATGGCACCTAACATTTCACTTGTTAGGCAAGCCAACATCAGAATAATCTTAACCATTCTAAAAAAATCAAATTAAACGTAATTCAAGTACTGGAATAAAGTACGGAAAACCATAACAATCGAATCATCCAAATACATCCCCGAATCTGGCGTCACAAGTGCACGAGCTACTAGAATAATACAAATAAAGGTCTGAAAGATACAAGTTGTTTGAAATATAATACACAACTAAGATAAAGTAGAAGAGGACTTCAAGACTGCGGACCTTGTGCAATTATACCTCAAGTTCCCTCTAGGTATCTGAATCCGATCAAGTCTATGGTATGCTGCTGGGACCAACTCCAAAATATGTATAAGAAGTGCAGAGTGTAGTATGAGTACAGCCGACCCTATGTACTCCATAATTGTCGAGCCTAACCTCGACGAAGTAGTGAAGAGGCTATGACAAGTCACGTAAGTAAATAACCTGTACAAGTATATACAAATACAAAGCAACAATGAATGCAATAATTAACAATTTACAAATTTGGGAGGGAACAACGAAGGGGAATGATATAAATAATTTCATCAGGAGGAGTGTCACGTAACAGCCAATTAATTCATAATCAATAAAATAAGTAGCTGATAATATGGCACGACACTATCCTTCGTTCTTTTTCTCTCATCCTTACCATGAAATTATGAATAAATAGTATGAATGGTAAGACATCAACCTTCGTGCTTTAATTCTCTTTCTTACCACAGTATGATGAATAAATAATTTAAATGGAATGGCATCACCCTTCGTTCTTTTACACTCTTCCTCACTTTATAAATCAATAATTAATTATGTGAAAATGGTACGACATCACCCTTCGTGCTTTTACACTCTTCCTTACCATGAAAATGATAATATAAATTTGGAAGAGTATTTTAAATGCGGGGATCTATACTTATCAATCAATTCAATACCAGAATACTGACTTTACCTTCCAAAATATTCAACAATAATTAAATTAGCAATAATTTCATGAAAATTGATCAAATAAACAATAATAAACTTAAACAGGAATATCTTAATTAAATAACAATTATTCACAATGAACAAATTCCACTTGCATGCTTTGACTCAACCACAATGCATAAGTACTCATCACCTCACATATACACTGTACCCGCACATTAAATAAAGTAGCAAATAGACAAACAAGTCATACTCATTCGAGTCAAGGTTAACCACGACACTTACCTCGCTTTGCAACCATCTCAAGATTCCAATAAACCTTTGCCTCGCGAATCGGTGTCTGGATGCCTCAAATCTAGTAAAAAACAATTCAATATACTCAACACGAATTATAGAAACCAATTCTAGATGAAAATACTAAATTTTCCAATTAAAATCTGAAATTCAATTAAAAAATCAACGATGGGCCCACGTATCGAAACCCGACAAAAGTTACAAATGTGAATGCTCATTCAACCACGAGTCCAACCATACACATTTTACCAAATTCAACATCAACTCGACCTTCAAATCCCCAAATCTTATTTTCAAATCCCTTGGCCCAAATCCTCGAATTTACCTCAAAAGCACATAATATAGTCGGAATAATCGATGGTAGTATAATATTATTGACTAACAATGATTACAAGTGACTTACGTCAAGTTTTTCGATGAATTCGCGCTCAAAAATCGCCTCAACCCGTGTTGGATATGTCCAAAATGACAAAAATATCGGAACCCTTTTGTTTTGTAATCTGTCAAGAGGTTTCACACCTGCGAACACTTACTCTCTTCTATGCAACCGCTTCTGCGGTCATCCATTCGCATCTGCACCATTTTCGCTTTTACGGGTAAGAGTTCGCTTCTGCAGACTCGCTTCTGCGAAGAAGCATGCGGTTCAATGCGCACCTTCGACCATTTTGTCGCTTCTACGGTCACGCTTCTTCGATGTTTCGTCCACTTCTACGGACCACCCACACCTGCGATGCCAGGATCGCTTCTATGAGCTCGCACCTGCGGTAAAAAATCCGCAAGTGCGTTTGCACCAGAAGGCCAAAATATTAGAGTTTTCTTAAGTCCAAATTTTGATCTGTTAACCATCCAAAATCCACCCGAGGCCCTCGGGACCTCTACCAAATATACCAACAAGTCCTAAAATATCATAAGAATCTACTCGGGGTCTCAAATCACGTCGAACAACATCAAAGCTACAATTCACACCTCGATTCTAACTTAATGAATTTATGAAATTTAAATTGTATATCTCGCACTGAAACACGTAAAAATAATCCGGAATGACCTAAAATTTTGCACGTAACTCCCAAACGACATAATGGAGCTAGTCTAACTTTTGAAATCGAAATCCGAGCACTATATCAATAAAAGTTAATTTGAGGTCAAACTTTAAAATCTTTAAGCCTTTAAACTTCTAGTTTTTGTCGAATGGCGATAATTCATGCTTGTGACTTCCAAATTTGATTTTGGGCATACTCCAAGTGCCAAATCATGATAAGGATCCACCGAGACCTTCAAAACACCGATCCGATTCTGTTTTCTAAGTATGTTGACCAAAGTCAACTCAGTTGAGTTTTAAAGCATTATTTCTCATTTTATCAATTTTTCATATTAAAGCCTTCTGGAGAAATATACGAACTGCGCTTGGGTGATGGATGTTTTGTGGACGAAAATAATGATAATAACAACACAATTTTATTATTATTATTAGTTGAAAAAGAAAATAAGGAGGAAGAAGTCGCTATATAGGCCTAGGTGTTGGGTGTTTTGTGGATAATGCTTTCGAGATCTCATAAAATGAAATATTTTAGGGATAGGTAGATCGAAATTTAGAGTACATTAGCTAAGTTAAATGAATATTCAAACTGTATGTTATGAATGGAAATAACATCTTGGATGACCAATTGAGAAAGTTAGCAAGTTATATGTCGGACCCGAGTTAGAAAATCTTTAAATAGCAGTAGGTTAGTAGAAGAAGGCATGCAAAGTTCCCTCCCCTTCCCCTTGTGTCTGTCTTCTCACCCCATTTATATTTCTTTGTCTATGGTTTCTCATCCCCTTATGTTTACATTTATATTGTTCCTTTAGTTCCCTTAGAATTTCTTGTTTCCACTATAATTCAGTTCAGTGATTATAATATACAAGTCTGAGTTTGTATTGAGAAATTGGGTTCATTGCATTGGTGCTTTCATTGCTCGTACTCCATGGTAGATTCTTCTGAGGCAGTGGTGATTTTAGATTGATTCACTAGAGGGAACCCATTAGGATGGATTTATCAGGTGGAGTGGTACTTACACTTTTGTCATATTACCAATGACTATTGGTTATCTTTCGTTTCATTCTACCTCGACGACGATGCATTCGCTTGGTTCAATTGGCTTTACCGCAATGACCAGTTCTTTGATTGGAAACATTTTACAGTATAATTGGTTATGCGCTTTCAGAAACGGACTTTTGCAAATTCGGTGGAGCGTTTGGCTATCTTTGACAGACTCGTTTTGACTATGTTCATTTCAAAATTTCAGTCAGTCCTAAATTCCAGCGGCCTTCCTTGGGTCCTCTGAGCAATAGCCTTAATTCTTCTGATAGAGTTGACTGCTTACCTACTGCTGATTTGGAGGCCAATCCAGCTAGCGATGACGATGCTCCAAAGCATATAAAAGAAATTCCGGATGAAAAAGCTATGACTCCTGTGAACAATGTTGCCCAACTGTTTGATGAAAGTTCAGAGAGGTACATTGCTACAACTTCTCTTGATAGTGGCTCTATTCAAGGACAATTTGAATTTGAAACCGTTGAAGATATGTCTCTTGCTAAATTTTTCATGGAACCTGAGCCTATTCCGGATCTATATCTTGATAAATTTCTATGGAGATTGAGGATGGCATTCCAACAAGTGCAATTCCATCTGATCAACTAATGCTTGAAGCTGCACATGGAAAATCCAAAGGAGGAGTGGAATATGATGAAGAGTTTTTTCCAATCTGCAACGTGTTGCATGTAGCACAATTTGCTTTTGTGATGACCCGACCGGTCGTCTTGAGAGTTAGAGCCCCGATCCCCTATTAACTGCCTCCCACGTATCTATTTTTGCTACTGTGACTTGCCGGGAGGTTTCGTTTTGGTGTTTGGAATGTTTTGGGACGCTTAGTCCCTAAAACATAGGTTTAATTAGCCTTAGGATTTGGACTGTAGTCGGAACTATGTGAAGACGACTCCGGAATGGAGTTCCATCGGTTTTTCTAGCTCTGTTAGGTGATTTTGGACTTATGGGCGTGTCCGGATTATGTTTTGGAGGTCTGTAGCTCATTTAAGCTTGAAATGGCAAAAGTCGAAGTTTTGGAGAGTTTGACCGATAATGGACTTTTTGATATCAGGGTCGGATTCCGATTCCAGAAGTTGGAGTAGGTCCTTAGGGTTGAATATGACATGTGTGCAAAATTTGGAGTTGATCAGATGTGGTTTGGTTTCGGCATCAGTTGTCGAATTTAGAAGTTTCAAGTTTTTTAAGTTTGAGTCGGAGCGTGAATTGTGTTTTTAGAATTGTTTGGCATGATTTGAGGGCTCGACTAAGTCCGTATGGTATTTTAGGACTGGTTGGTATGTTTGGTTGAGGTCCCAGGGGTCTTGGGTGTGTTTCGAATGCTTAACGGATTGAGTTTAGGACTTATGCAATTGCTGAAGCTGATGCACCTAGTGTAACCGAACCTGTGCACCTTGGGTCGTAGGTGTGGCGCCGAAGAAGCGGTCATGGAGCCACAGAAGCGATTTGGCCCTGTCCAGCTGGGACCGCAGGTGCGGTGATTGATCCGCAAAAGCGGAAGAGGAGCGCAGATTCGGTTTCGCAGATGCGACCCTTGTTCGTAGATGCGGACCCAGTCCCCCTTAAGTCATTTTCGCACCTGCGATGGATTTTCCGCAGGTGCGGTTGAAGGCACGCAGAAGCGAGATCTCTGGCAGAAAAAGGGCCAAATCGAGGGTTTATGTCATTTTTCATCATTTGGACTTTAGAGCTCGAAATTAGGCGATTTGTGGAGGGAGTTTCACGTGGATATTTGGGGTAAGTGATTCTTACCTAGTTTTTGTTAATTGCCACGAATATGTCTTTATTTTCATCATTAACTAGCGATTTGGGGTGGAAAAATGGGGAAAATTTGAGAAAAGTTCTTAGGCCAAATTTTGGGATTTTGATCGATATTTTGGTATCAGATTTGAATAATTTTGGTACGAGTGAACTCGTGAATGAATGAGTGTTCATATTTTGTGATTTTTACCCGATTTCGAGACGTGGGATCGGGGAGGCGTTTTAGGGTGATATCCAATTTCTTGCTTTAACTTTGATTTTAGTAGCTAAATTAGTTCCTTGTAGTTATATTTATGATATGTAATCGATTTTGGCTAGATTTGGGCCATTCACAGTCGGATATTTGTGGAAAGAGCATTGTTACAGATTGATTGAGCTTGGTTCGGGGTAAGTAGCTTGCCTAACCTTGTGTGGGGGAGCTACCCTTAGGATTTGGAATTGTTTTGATATGTGAGAGCCATGTAAGTTAGGTAACGAGTACGTACACGGGTTAATTGGTGTAAAAACCCGATTTCTGCTAAGTAATAACATGTTTTCCTTCTTATTTGAGTCATATCAGCATGTGTAGTATCCTGTTAGATTAGAATAGCATGTCTACTTGCCTTAATTGTTTATCTGAACTCCGTGCAGCATGTTTAGTGAATTTCCTGGTTTTCCTCGACTTGTAATTAGTCTACATTGTAGGATTTCGTGTTATAGCTGTTGAATTCTATTGTTTGAGTTTTGTATTTACTTTTGGGACTACGAAATGGTATTCCGGGAGATCTCCATGCATATTTACTTTGGGACTACGGAATGATATTCCGGGAGATCCCCCTGTCCTGCATATTTACTTTGGGACTACAGAACTGTATTCCGGGAGATCCCCCTGCACATTTACGTTTGGGACTACGAGACGGTATCTCGAGAGATCCCCTATTTTTATCTCTATGTACTGAGTTGTTACCTTTCTGTTGACCCAAGTCACTACATGGTTTTGAAGATTGACAAATGCCTACCCAGTTGAACCAAGTCCATCCGGGCAAACATCCGAACAAACCAATTTGCACAAGAACTGTACATGCACAGAAGATAAACGTGATCTGTGAATTATCCATGAACTAAAAGGTTGTTTCCTAATGCGAAAAGGTTGCAAATTGATAAGGGGTTAGAATTCGAGTTCAGAAAGGACAGAAATAAAGTGGAACACTAAGAAGAACCAGATTCTTCTATTGAGACAGCACTCGAAAAGTGGACACCACACAAATCACCCCCCTCTTGTGTGGTATTAACGTATAAAACAACAATTGGTAGTAGAGCAGGTTATCCTTGATAAGGTTAACACCTTGGAAAAGATCAAAATGAGTGCACCACCTGGACACTGGGAGGGTCAATCAACTACAAAGCCACCACTCTTCAATGGCCAGTATTACTCTTGGTGGAAGAACATGATGAAGGACCACCTGATTGGAGAAGACTATGAACTCTGGGACATAGTCACTGATGGTCCTCTAGCTACCATGATGAAGACTGCTGAAGGTATAGATGTACCAAAGACTAGAGCTGACTGCACTACTGAGGATCTGAAGAAATGGGAAAAGAATGCAAAGGCCAAGAAGTGGCTAGTGTGTGGACTAGGTCCAGACGAGTATAGCAGAATCCAAAGCTGCACCACTGCCAAAGAAATCTGGGATACCTTGCAAGTAGCCCATGAAGGAACACCTCAGGTAAAAATATCAAGAGGTACTCTTCTATACTCACAGTATGAAAATTTCACTATGAAAGAAGGAGACACAATCCAAGAGATATACACAAGGTTCACAACTTTGACAAATGAACTTAAGTTTCTTGGTAGAGTCATTCTTGAAGAGGAAAAGGTAGAGAAGATCCTGACAAGGGTCTTACCAATCTCTTGGGAAAGAAAAATCACTACTATCCAGGAATCCAAAAATATGGCAACCCTCAGATTGGGTGAAGTAATTGGAAACCTTACTACCTATGAGCTTAGAAGGCAGACAATGAAGATGGATGGTCCAAAGAAGGAGAGGAGTTTAGCACTGAGAATCACCAAGGGATCAGATATTGAGGAAGATGAGATGGCCATGATTACCAAGGAATTCAAAAACTTTCTAATAAGGAAGAAAGGCATCTCTATAGGAGGAAATTACAACAAAGCAAAAGCTCCAGAAAGGGCAACCAACGAGGGATGCTACAAGTGTGGAAAGAATGACTATCTTATCAAGAACTGTCCTCAGTGGGAAGTGGAATGGAAAAAGGAGAGATATGAAAGAAGGAACATGAAGAAGGAACATGTCCAACCCAAGAAAACCACAACAAAAGCTATGGTTGCTGCTTGGGGGGAAAGTTCAGATGATGAACAAAAGATGGTGAGAATGAAGATCAGGCACTCATGGCAATTGGAGAATCCGATGAGGAATCACATGAAGAACCAGAGGTAAGTATCTCCCATCTTAAAAATAAAATAAAGTTCCTATCTAAGGAAAAACTCTCTGAGTTGCTACATGATTTCATGGATGATTCCGAAGAAACAACCAAAGAGAAGGAACAAATCTCTACAGAATGTGAAATTCTAAAAGCAAAATGCATGAGCCTACAAATCAGACTTAGTGAATCTGAAAAGAAAAACATTGTCTTGTTGAACCAGGTTCATCCACTTGAAACTGAGATTCTAGAACTAAAATCTGAAAACTTAAAGCTAAAGCTAGGATCCAGTAAAAAGGTTGTTGATCATTCTCATATCATGTTAGAAGAAAATGNAATAAATCCTCTGATGCCTTGATATGGCTTCAAGAGAATCATAGTAGCAACCGGAGAGGAATTGGATTTGGAAGTCAATTGCCCAAGTGGGATCCCAAAACCATGTATCTTACTCTCCCTGAGAATAAAATCTGCACCCATTGTGGTAAGACTGGCCACTACAAAATTGAGTGTATTGCAAAAGAGCAGGCCAGTCGAAGAAATTAGAGTTTTGTTAAAAGGAAAAACTGGCTACCAAATTGGGCTAGAAAAAGCTTGATTTATCCATTCTCTCATAGAAAAGGACCCAAACTAGTTTGGGTTCTTAAAACTAAACCCCTGATTCTTTTTGTAGATTCAAGTGAGAGGAGGCAACCAACTTTGGTATTTGGATAGTGGTTGCTCAAAGCATATGACAGGGAACATGGAGCAGTTCCTTTCACTTGAAAGTCTCANTCACAACTGTGTGACAGAGGTAACCTGGTTGCCTTTACTTCCACAAAATGTTTTGTGATTAACCTGCTTACTGACAAGGTTGTTTTGCAGGGAAAAAGAATGAATAACATTTATGTCATAGACTTGTCCACACTGTGTGAAAATGAACTCACTTGCCTAAGTGTGTTGGACAGTGATCCCCTCCTGTGGCACAAAAGACTTGGTCACGCAAGTCTAAATCAACTAAACAAACTAGTCTCTAAAGACTTAGTGGTAGGGATTCCTAACATTAAGTTCAAGGAAGACAAGGTTTGTGAGGCATGTGCAAGGGGGAAGTAGGTAAGATCTTCTTTCGAAAGTAAGAAAATGATCAGTACCACCAGGACGTTGGAACTGGTTCATATGGACCTATGTGGTCCTATGAGAACTCTGCGCAGAGGTGGTAAGAAATATGTAATGGTGCTAGTTGATGACTATTCAAGGTTCACTTGGACCT
>ML423185.1:0-26593 GCA_005239525.1 Nicotiana knightiana | reverse complement strand
TATATATATATATATATATATATATATATATATATATATATATATATATATATATACTAGTCTTAGGGTACGCGCGTGTTCCCTAAATCAATAAGTAAATAATTTTCAAAAACTCGCATAAGTATTATATTAAACAAAATATCTGAGTTCTAATCAAATAAAATATATAAATTTCTAAAATTATATATGTTGATCCCAAATCCAACCCAATGAAAGTTCTTAAGTTTTATAAGAATATCTAATGAAAAGTTTTGTAATTTTTATGCCTAAATATCGAACAAACAAGTAAAAAGATCACTTTTATCACGACGAGGTTGGCATGTAACTCCTATAAAATTTAATAAGTGAAAAGTTAAGTTTTAAAATGACTATTGTTGAGTCAATAATTTACAATATAAAAATAACTAATATATAAAAATATACAGAGTTGTCATTTGTTAGAATATTTGTAAAAAGAAAAAGAAAAATAATTAACAATAACTCATTTAAAATATATTTTATCTCTATTATTTCATCCTTATTGTTTCAGGTTTGCATAAGTCAATAGAAAAATAATTATTGATTATATGTTATTTTACAATTATTGAGTAAATTCACATTTATAGATGATGTTTGCAAGTCAAAATAAATATGAAGTTAAAATATTATATAAAAATGTTTAAAAAATAAAATTTTAGTTATTTTTAAAATTCTAAATACTAAAAAATTTAACATGGAATGTATTATAATTATGGTACAAACTTCAAATAAGTAAATAATTTATTTAAAGTAAAATCTTAATTGATTCAAAATTTAAAATATTAGAATTTTTTATATAATTCAAATAAAGAGCTATTTAATAACTAAAATTTATTTTATTTAAAAATATTAATATTAAATAAATAATAAAATGTCGTGAACAAATTTGTATCTAAAAATATAAAATAATAATAAAGGAGATAAATCAATATTAAACTAACATTGAAATCCTTATCAAATGATCATTCCTTATTCGAATAAAAGGGAAGATTTTACAAATAAATTGTTTGAATGGTATAAGGTCAACTTAATTGATTACTCGTTTAAGTAAAATGTCAAAAAAAAAAGTGACTACTACCTTAAGTCATAATGTTAACTACGCAAGTTTATAAGACAAAAAAGTTTGGGTGAGATTAATCTACATAATTAAAATAAGGAAAAATTTACTAATAAGTCAAATTTTAGTTAATTTTAAAGTCCTAGATATTAGGAAATTAATTAAATGACTATTCTTAAATAGTAGGGAATTAAGTAAATGAGTATTCTTAAATATTAGGAAAATAATTAAATGACTACTTTGTCTAGTGTAATCTTTAATTTTGAAAGATAAAAAGGCGAACGACATTTCGCTAAGGGCCTTCAGACTTTTAATATTTTGTGTGTGTGTGTGTGTGTGTGTTATCGGTTATTCTTTTCTAGAACGGCTAAAAATATATATTTCTCCTATTTTAATTGAATTATAATTTATTAGACTGAAAATAAAAACGGAAAAATATGAAATAATAAAATACTACCGAAAAATTGTGTTTTCGGTCATTATGATTTTTGTGTGAGTGGGTAAAAATTTTGTGATTTGTGTGAGAAAACAAAATTATATAATTTTGATGGAAAAAAAAAAGATAATTATATAATCACTAGTGAAATTTACAGGAGGAGACAACTTATGTGATTGAAGAGCTGATGGGCAATACTTTCGGAGGTTTTCAATCAAAATAAGGGAAAAAAGAGAGGTACTTTTCACGTTACTTATCTCAATTATTCTTCTGCATCTTTGTCTTATTGGTGTTATATTAAATTTAAGAGTTAATTGCGTCACGTTGTAATGTGTTACTATAGATTTTTATCACGTTAGTTGCTACAAACTTAAGTCATGTGGTAATTTGTCGCTGTAGACTTGTGCCAAGTTGTAACTTATTTGAGACAGAAGAATAATTGTTTCTTTTTTCTTTTTTTTTTGGAATAGTTACTTTTGAACCTTCTTCCCAGGTGCAAAGGAAGAAGTAAATAAATTACTCGTTTGATCTTTTCTTAGAGGTATCACATCTCATCACCTCACCAACCATGGACCTATCTTAGTTACTACACCCTTTTTTCTTCAGTGGTCCAAACATCTCCTAGAAAAGAAGAAGATATTTTTGAATTCTCTGCTCTCAAAATCAAACATTTCGTCAATTTCATATTTTCTCTCCAAGATTTTTTTGTATGCCAAGCTCACCGAAGATAAAGTACTATGGCCAGGGGTGTTCATGGTTCGGTTTGAGTCGGGTTTTTTCAAAAAAGAAACCAAATCAAGTAAGTCAGTTTTTCAAATACCGGAACCAATCCAAACCAATTAAGTCGCTTTTTTATGTTATTTATCGGTTTTTTTCTTAAATATGGGATATACACTACTAAACACATATTCCGGCGACTACATTTTCAACATAACACTATCAAATCAATTGCTCTTTGAGAAATTTATCATTTACCAAGATGATAATTGAATAAAATATTGATGAATAATTTAAGTACTCAATTAAAAATCAATTTATTTTTAGCATGAAATAAAAAAAATTATACTTACCGAAAAAAAGTTACCAATCTTGAATGTAAAGGCAAAAAATTAGATTATTAAATAGCAAAGAACTAGATTAAAATATAAATGACTAGTATATACCATAAAATTTTAGAAACTTTATATAAAAAATATACATATATATAGGTGTAATAATAAATTTAAATAGTTACTTTTATAGTCGGTTTGGTTCGATTTTTTCCGGTTATTTTTTAATTGAAATCAAAACTAAATCAAATTTGATCGGTTTTTAAAATTCAAAACCAAACCAAAAATGTATTTGTTTTTTTAAGTCGGTTTGGTTCGATTTTTCAGACTTTTATGAACACCCCAAACTATGACACATGACTGAGCGTTTGATACGGAAAAAAAATCGAAAAATGTTTAAAACATTTCTCAGAAATAGAGAACAATTTATCACTCTTTAACATTTAGAAACAATTTCAAATAGATTAACGGGGAAAGAAATAATAAACGAATAAAGTCAAGAACAAACAAGTAATGAGCGACAAACTGTTAGCGTACCCGTCAACGTTATCTTTGGAAATGCTAACAACTTAATAAAGACAGACTTGGAAATAGTAAGACTTCTCAAAAATAATGAGGACCACAAATGTAATAATACTGAGAAGATTCAAAGAAAATATAACGCCTTCGTGAAGGAAAAACGTGAAAAATGAGAAAACAAATAATTAAATAAGCATTCTATTTAAATAATGGAAAGGACAAAACATTAGGTTGGCAATAAATAATAATTAATACATAAAGATGATATGTAAGCTAAGCTTTGCTGGAAAAAATTCTTGAAATCACTGATCTAAACAATATTCTATACTATCTTTACTTTATCCAATCGCCAACCAAAAAAGCTCATCGAATTGCAACTGTGAGACTTTTTTTATAACTTGAAATTGAGATCGAGTTGATCTTCGCAATCCTTGGAAGATGATTCGCCATTATTATTTGAAGATGATGGTAACTGATTATTATGTACAACTTGGTATGGCGCTCTAGCCGTTGCCCTAAACACCAGGGAAAAAAATATAAAGGAAATAAGTCAGATTTCGGCCAAACGCTAAGGTAATAAAAACAAGCAATTTGCAAACAAAGGGCAATCCGATGCACTAAGCTCCCGCTATTAGCAGGGTAAAGGGAAGAGCCGGACCACAAGAGTCTATTCATGCAAGAGGTTGTTACCACGGCTCGATTTGCAAACAATTTTGCTTAAATTGCTTACCTATCTTTCCTCTTCTCAAGAAACCTATGTAGTGATGATCTTCTTGCAATAGGTAGCTCTGAGAAAGAAACCAAACGTGTAATGCATATTAGAAGCAGTCTTAGAAAATTATCTTATGCAGTATAAATTAGTAGTACTTAGTTGTGTCTCATTTTATACGACATTTTACTAGTCCGGTAAAACGTAACACATTTCTACATTTGAAAACTCTTTTAACATAAACTTCACATTACCCTCTAATAGCCATAAAAATGTGACCACAGGAGTACTTTTTGGTAGGTGCCAAAAGTAGGTCAATCTCTTTTGTATCGAGCTAAATACTGTCATATAAAATGAAATAGAAAAAGTAATTAGATGCTCACCAGAGCTGTTAGTTCCAGGTGTCTGTGACTGGGTTTGCTGATGTTGTTCCGGCTGTTTTTGCGGTGCAGAAGAAGTTGATCCTGGCTTAAGCTGATCAGTTTTACTAGTACTAGAAACATGGACTAGCTGCTGGTGCTGTACTTGCGGTGTAGCAGAACTAGACCCTGGCTTAAGCTGGTCACTTTTATCACTATAAGAAGTATGAATTTGCTGCTGCTTTTGTTGTTGTGGTGCAATAGAAACTGTACTTGGTTTAAGCTGATGATCAGCTCTATTACATGTCAAAGAAGCAGCAGCAGCAGATGTGTTAATTTTGTCGACGGTTGTAGTATGAAAAGTGCCAAATGAACTCTGAGGGCATCCTTTACTAGCCAATAACATCACTGCTCTAGCTCTGTCAGCTGGAAAATCATCAAATACTATCACTTTACCATCATAGAACATAGTCAATTGTGCTGCCTTAGGCTCCTTTGGTGCCTCTTTGCTGTAAAAGGAAACCAACATAAATAAAACATGTGACATTGGCACCTCCTGTTCACTCTATACACGTTAAATTGTACGCACCAATAGCCTATTTCGCCAAGTTTCAAAAATCAATTTATTTTTAAAAGTTCTTTTCTCTTTATGATAAGCGGCTTATGTTTGATTAATTAATTTGAAAGCAATTCTAACCAACAATTAGTGTTTGACCAAGCTTTTAAAAACTACTTCTAAGTATCTTTTTCTCAAAATATTTTTCAAAAAAAGTACTTTGGATAAACTTTTTTTTTTCGGTTCTCCAAAACTGCTTATGCTTCTACTCTAAAATACATTTTTTTTTTGGTTAAAAGCTTAGTCGAACACTTCAACTACTTTTTTTGCTCGGGAGAATCTTGACCAAACAAGCTATAACTATGCCAGAAATTTTTTTTACACTATCAGATTATTCAAAGACAAATAACCATACGTAGCCGATTACATGTTACAACAGGTAAAGATACAGGGGACAAACCTCGTGCTGGGCTCATTTACGGCCACCTCCATATCTCTAGAAGACTCTGTTGCAGCACTCTGACGAACGGGATCTATGGATTTTTGTTCTTGTTCTTTAGTTTCAATTGAGGGCTTTTCCATAATTGTCAATAAATCCATAGTTGCAGCTTCTGTAA
This sequence comes from Nicotiana knightiana, assembly GCA_005239525.1. Lineage (NCBI taxonomy): Eukaryota > Viridiplantae > Streptophyta > Magnoliopsida > Solanales > Solanaceae > Nicotiana > Nicotiana knightiana. The sequence goes on along the minus strand of ML423185.1, from coordinate 21,273 downwards.
CATCACTTTTACCTGGAAAAAGAGCACAGTACAAGTGAGAACTTAGATCTCTTTGGGAGCAATATTTAATTCATTACAGATTTGGACTTCATTTGCTCCTTCTAAAACAACTTAAATTCAACATTTTTTCCAATTAAAAAATACCAGATCCTCCTGGTAGAAAGGTACAGTACCCCAAAAATAAAATATTCAATCCACATATTTCCAAATTTAAATGATTAGAATTACGCGGAGAAAGGAATTTAATATATGGAAACTCCATAAATGAACTAGATTATTTCAAATATTTTCAATTTATTGGTGAAGATTATTACCTGAGATTTCAGACTTTCCAGCAATTCCGAGATTCAGATCTCTAATAGTAGCTTTTCCTTTAATAAACTGACTCAATAAATTACAAGTCTGCACGAAATTCGATCTCTCCGGCGCTTTCCCGGGCCTTCTGCCGCCGTCAACAGAATTTTGCGAATTTGACATGTTTTAAAAAAACAAAAAAAATTCTACAAATTTGCAACTGAATAAGTTGTTCTGTTTATTCAGAAATTTTGAGCTAGAAAAGGAAAAATGAAGGCTCTACTTATTTCTGCTCTAATCTATTTCTGGTGTGAAATGAAAAAAGGAAATAAGAGGAGGAACATGTGAATGTAATGGTGTAGTTGATAAGGTTGTAGGGTAGATAAAGGAAATTACTACACACTTAGGGGTCGTTTGGATTGAATACATATTATTATGTGATAAGTTATAAGTTATGCTAAGATTAGTTATGCTGAAATTGTTTTGTATTTATTATTTGGTATGTTGTATTAATATGACTGCATAATAATTAAGAAGAATGTATAAGTTATACTGGTGTTAACTACTCCACCCTCTATAAGGTATAAGTTATTTCGATGTTAATTTTAATTCTGAGATAACTTATAACTGATTTGCTAACCAATGAAGTATTAAGATGATATTAAATTTTTATACCAGCATTATACATTCTTATACCTCGTACCACTTAACTTTTTTGTAGTGAAAAATACATGGCCATCACTTCCGTATTTGATCATAAAAATTTTAATTTTTATTTAAAAGATGAATTTTATAATTTTTTAAAATTTATCGCTCATAATTTTTTTTTAAAAATAACCTAAAATTATATTAATATTCAAACATGACTATAATTCTCACCTACAATTTTCACTTAAAAAAATTCAAAATTCTACAATTTTTATGTTCAAACGTCCACTTCATGTTGGATAGGCTTTTTCAACTTTCCATTAAACACGTTTTAATTGTTTCGGAAAATAATAAAATATTAAGTGGAGAGAAAGGTAAAGGAAAAGAAAAAGGATACTGAGTGGAGGATAGGAATTCAAAGATAGTGGTCGGCAGTGGGGGCTGGAAGGTTAGAACGTGAGAGTGCCTATGGAAACACGTGCTTAAAATTCGAGATTTATAGATTCTACCAAATCTTATTATTACGGCGAGCCCTTCTACTTCTCCGATTTAACACTTTCCCCCTTCATAGATAAGAACATCTACAATTTAACCATACTTTGCATTTCATTTTTGCTTTTTTATTCGTTTAATAAATTTATGAGGAAAAGTGTCAGAAGACAAGTAATACTGGGATTAGTGATGCTGATTTTGATATTATCTTTTATTGGTTGTTTGATATGTTGTATAAATCATGAGAGTGTAAATTTTACAGCTTTATCCGTGGTACATATTATTTACATATGATATTGTATTGATTGACGAGACACGAGATGGTGTGAACGTGCAATTACATATATGAAGGCAGACTCTGAAATCTAAAGGTTTCAAGTTGAACAAGACCAAGACAAAATACTTGAAGTGTAAGTTCAGTGGCGAGACTCAAGGAAGGGCAAATAAGTGAGGCTAGACTCGTAGGTCATCCCTAGGACATGGAGTTTTAAGTACTTTGGGTCTATTATTCAAGGGGGTGGGGAGACTGATGAAGATGTCATACGTCGTATTGGGGCGGGATGTGGAGACTCGCTTCCGATGTGCTATGTGACAAGAAGGTGACACCGAAACTTAAGGGTAAGTTCTACAAAGCGGTGGTCAGACCAACGATATTGTATTAGGCTGAGTGTTGGCTAGTCAAGATCACCTATGTCCAGAAGATAATGACGGCAGAGATGAGGATGCTGAGATGGATGTGCGGGCACACCAGGTTAGATAGGATCAGAAATGAGGTTATTCGCGACAAGGTGGGTGTGGCCCCTATTGAGGACAAGATGCGGGAAGCGTGGCTTAGGTGGTTTCGTCATGTGAGGAGGTGTGAGAGGTTGACATTGGAGGTCTACGGAGAGGTAGAAGTAGGCCGAAGAAGAGGTTGGGAGAGGTGATTAGGCAAGACATGACGCAGCTTCAACTGATCGAGGACATGACCCTTTATAGGAAGGTATGAAGGTCGAGGATTAGGGTAGTAGAGTAGATAGTCTAGAGTATTCATAAAAGCAGTATTGGCATTTTATTTCCTTTCGTTGTTGATCACCTTACTATCTTGTTGGTTTATCCCTTTATATATGGCTTTTTAGTAATGTCCCTTTTTGTTTATATTTTCATTAATGTGGTGCTTATACTTTCCTGAGCTGAGGGTCTATTAGAAACAGTCTCTATATCATCACAAAGTAGGGGTAAGGTCTACATACACACTACCATCCCTAGACGGTGTTTACCTTGAAAATGATATAAACAATTATATTTGATTTGTGGTTCTAAAAATATGTGATTTATTCCAATACTAGTTCATAGCCAAGAAATAATGAGTTTAAGTAAGAAAAATGAGATAGGCAAACTAAAGTTGTCACAAGATTGGGGCCTCGAGCTCATTTGAATCGGGGCCTCGGGGTCAGATAATAACAATAAATGAATAACAATAAATGAAGAACACTAAATAAGGAGCAATAAAGCTAAGAGACAATGTTGGGCACGAAAAAAGGGAGAGAATATTCTTTTGCAGTAAATGTTGTGTTTTACAAGAATGATTGGGGTCCTCTTTATATAGGATGAGTGAATCCCAACATAGTACATGTCTAATTATGACAGAGAAATACTATTGGTACAGTTATATAACGGCCTTGTACTATCTTTGCAGACCTTATCAGCTCAAACCACGTGTTCTTTGGAAATTCTCGTATTTCCATGACGGTCATAGATTATAGACTGCTCTGAGGTAGGCCATGATGGGCCTTCGACATACTTCGTTGAGATATGCATTTTGAGATCGAACTTCAAACTCTACTTCGAACCTCTCGAAATCGGGCTTGGCATACCATAGGAGCCTCAATATTGGACTCTCAAATATAGACCGTATACAAAAGGATATTTTAGTTTTGGTCGAATGGAAGAGTTGAGAGGATAATATTTCACTGTAGAATTGTGAACTCAGCCAAACAAATTAAAGTTTTATCGGTCTTGATCTTCATGTGTCGTGACGAAAATGACATTCAGCAAGTCTTTTTTTTTTTTTTTCCGGTAATTTGTTTTTTGTTTTTTCCTTTTTCAATGAAGAAAGCACGCGGAAACCATTGAGCATCAAGTGGGATAAGGTTGAATCGATTTTTGGTTCCAACAAGAAAAGGAAAAAGAAAGAATAGAAGGGTATAGACTATAATTTTACTTTTAACGGCGAGAGCAATAGCCGGTTTGGCAAAGTTTATTTAAATTCAAAAAATGTTTTTTTTTTAAGTTAAAGTATTTAATTAAGTTTTTAGAAGAAAAAAAATATATTTTTAAGTAGAAGCAGAAGCAGAAGTAATTTTGAAGAATCAGAAATTTATAGCTTCTCATAAAAATATTTTTTTTTAAAGCACTTTTGAGAAAAATATTCTTATAAGCACTTTTTGAAAACTTGATAAAACACTAATCAATTTCGAATTCTTTTCATCAAATAATAGGCTAATTATCAAGTATAACTGAGGTGAAACATAAATTCATCTTTTCTCCTTCTTGTTCGTCATTTCTTCCTCTTATCTTGTTGCACTCACATTCCTTTCATTTGTATCTAGAGTTATATAATTCAAAATTAATTTAGCAATAGTTTATTTCTTATTTTTATAATATTATGTAATAAGATCATACTCAATTTATCAATTCAAATTATGCATTCAACCTGTAATAATTTTTCTTTATTCGGGTTAAAAATAACTTGGGCACAATTCATTCATTTACATTGGTACTACTAAATTCCCGAACTCCTAAAACAAATAAAATTTAAATTTATTTCAAATTCAAGTCAACTCTAAGATTAACCATAATATTCCTAAATCAAATTAGAATTTTTTAAAAATAATGAAACCTGTTAAATACATTTCTTTAATGACAAAATCACATATTTATAAAACTGCTAAGAAATAAATTTATTTTATCTATCCTTAATGTAATTAACTTCAGATTTTGAAAACCATGAATTAATTAGATCAAAGTATCTATCAGCTCATATACTTAGCTGTCAAGAATTTTACGTGATTTCAGCCCCCTTCAGTTTCACAAAATACAAGTCTATTCGGCAGGCAATTACCCTAATCCGGATTTAAATCAACATTAAAACAATAATGGGATGACCCACAATTCTGTTAAAATTTGGTACCATAGGAAGAACCAGAAGATAGTGAAATAGGGGAATTAGATCAACTTTTTTATATATATATATATATATATAGGCGCTCGCTCGCTTTGATTTAAAATATGAAACAAAAAACACAAAAATAAAGAGCAATTATATCATGATTATTGGAGAAGAACAACATAATTTAAAAGACTAAAATTGCGTACGATAATGTTTTCCTACATACCATAAAACAATAGCTCAATATGTGAAAGAATAAAAAGAAAGATAAAAATGGTTAACAATTGCATATATAGATTACTTTATCATAAGTTTATAAAACTTTACAAATCACAATTGTCGTTATCATGTATCTCTAATATTCAATTATTCAGTTGCAAAATTAGAATACAAAACTCTTCCATAATTAATTAAAAAAAAATAAAGAAGAATAAAAACTACCGGATTATACCAGTAATTCTATTATGGTTTGGGAGGGCGTGACCTTGTGCTGCATATCTAGTACCGACTCGAAATGTTAACGTCAGCCCATCTCCAGGCCCAATAATGGTGGAGACCCAGAAGCAAACTTAGTTTATATTACAATTTTCATTTCTTACACTTGGGTCCAGGTACTCTTCACTAATAGCCTATGTATATATAGTAGAGGATGCATATTCATTTGGGTATCAGATAATTTGTACATCTCCTTATGAAATAAAGCTCTCTCTCTTCTCTTTCGATTATCTAGGATTTTCTTCCATGAAATCCCTTTGTCGAAGTTCAAATTCTCACATTAACATGGTATCAGAGCGGGAATCAATGATCCTCGCTCTATCCTTTCGATCGGTAGTACCTTCATCATCTTCCGTGGAGATTTTCTATTCCGTCGATCTCCATTTCCACTTGCAGTTTTGATGAGGAGATTTGGAGATACTATTTTCAGATGTGGATTGAAGATTGAACCTTCTCACGATGATTTCGGCGGTTAATTTCGTTTCAAGGCCTTACCTTCTTTAGGTTGCAAAGAAGGACGGTAATATTCTTCTTAATCCTGATGCATATCGGTGAAAATCAAGTAATTTTTGTATCAGTCTTAAAAATTTTACAATTCTAGGGTTAGATATGGGAAGTACGAATGATCGTTCCCCTTCTGAATCAGATGGTTTTGATGACTTCACTGTACATCCATCTCACCCTTTCTATGTACATCCATCCGATAGTCCTGGTGCACATTTAGTGTCTCAACCTTTCGATGGGAATGGTTTCGTTATTTGGCGTAAGAATATGCTTACTGCTCTATCTGCTAAGAACAAACTAGGGCTAATAACCGGAAAAATTAGTAAACCTCAAATTGACTCCCCTTACTACTCCTTCTGGGAAAGATGTAACGACATGGTAATTGCATGGCTAACAAATTCATTATCCAAAGATATAGCAAACAGTGTCATAGGATTCGATACTGCCAAAGACATTTGGGACGACATTAATGAAAGATTTGGTACATCAAATGATTCAAAATATATTCAATTACAAAAGGAAATCAGTTCTGCTTCCCAAGGTCCTTTAGATATTGCCACCTATTTTACAAAATTGACGGGGTCTTTGGGATGAACTCAATAATGCCTATGTAGGACCTGTATGTACCTGTGGAGCCTTACCAAAATTCATTGAACAACAGAAAATATATCAATTCCTTAGTGGTTTGAATGACTCCTATTCCACTTGCAAGAGTAATATTTTGATGATGCCTTTCCTTCCATCCCTAAGTAAAGCATATTCCATGCTTCAACATGATGAGAAGCAAAAGGAGACTTCAGCTCCTATTTCCAGCTTCTCAAATGAGTCTGCCTCATTCAATGTCTCTAGCAATCCTGTTCAGGCACCTGCTAGATCCTTCACTCAAAGGTACCAATTTGACCAAAAGAGAGGCTCAGGTTCTTCATCTCAGTTATCTTGCAAGTATTGCAAAAAGACTGGTCACACTATTGAGAAGTGTTACAAACTTCATGGGTTTCCCTCTGACTTCAAATTCACTAAAAACAAAAAGTCTACTGCTTGTGTGCAAATTGAAGGTCCTTTCCTTCATCATAATCACACTGATGGACAATCTTCTGAGACTACTGGTCATGGCTTCAACAAGGAACAATATGAGCATCTCATGACCCTTTTTCAGCAACTGAATCATTCTCCTGTCATACATCCTGAAGCTTCTGGATCAGAAAATATTGGGTTTGCTCATTTTGCAGGTGTGTTTAATCATCCTGAAGTGCATTCTGCTGCTTTTCATGCATGTGTAGTTTCAAATTTAGGTTCAAATCCTTGGATTCTAGACTTAGGAGCTACCAACCACATGACACTACACAAACACCTTCTATTCAATTTAACACCACTCACTACTCATTTTTTAATAACTCTACCTAATGGATACAGAGTGAAGGTCATATCTACTGGGTCTATACAACTCAGGGTAAATATGATTTTACATAATGTTCTGTTAGTTCCCTCGTTTCAATTTAATCTCATATCTATTCACAAACTTCTTATTCAATTCAGATGCATTGCCACTCTTACCATTTCTGCCTGCATTTTACAGGGCCCTTCTCTGAGGAGGCCACTGGAAATTCGTAAAGCTGCAAATGGGTTGTACTTCTTGCATCCTGCTATGCCCTCTAGTTCTATTTCTATTTCTGTATCTAATCTTGTTTACTACAATAATTCTAGTGCATCTTATAATGTTCAATCTTCTCCTGTTAATGCTTCCTCTATTTATTGTACTAGCACTTCTTCTGATATTAATAAAAATAATGTCATTTGGCATCAAAGATTGGGTCATGTTCCTTTTAACAGAATGAAATTTATCTCCTTTTTATCTGATAAGATATCCTCTAAATAAACATTCTGTTGTGATGTGTGCCCAATGGCAAGACAACAAAGATTGTCGTTCTCTGACGGCTCTATCCATTCATCCACCCCTTTCCAACTTGTCCACATTGACATATGGGGTCCATATAATACCCAGACCTATAATGGGTTCAGGTACTTTTTGACCTTAGTAGATGATTTTTCCAGAGTCACTTGGACTCACCTATTATCATGCAAGAGCAATGCCCTCCCTGTCCTTAAGGCTTTTCATGCAATGGTGAAAGTTCATTTTCACTCAACCATCCAGTCTTTTAGGTGTGATAATGCTTATGAGCTAGGATCAAGTTCTGAAGCCCAAAATTCTTTTTCTGCAAATGGTATTCTCCATCAAACTAGTATCCCCCACACTCCTCAACAAAATGGTGTGGTTGAGAGAAAACACAAACATATATTAGAAGTATCTAGGGCTCTTTTGTATCAGTCTAAACTTCCCCTCAAGTATTGGGGTGACTGTGTTCTCATAACCACTTATTTGATCAATAGACTACCTTCCATTGTTCTTCATAACATTTCCCCTTTTGAAAGACTACATGATTATCCCCCTTCCTTTGATCATTTGAGGTCTTTTGGGTGCCTTTGTTATGCTACTACCCCTAAACATGGCAGGGACAAATTCAAACCTAGAGCCATTCCTTGTGTTTTTCTGGGATACCCCTGTGGGAAGAAGGGGTATAAACTCCTTAACCTTTCTAACCATTCTATACTTTTCTCTAGGGATGTGTCCTTCCATGAACACATCTTTCCTTACCACCTCCTCCTTCATCTTCTTTCCCCCTACCTCCCACTGATTTTGTTGACTCTGATGTTCTACCTCATACTTCCTCTCCCTTGTTCCCTTCTAATTCTGTGTTTGCACCTCCTTCTCCTCTTCCTCCCATTTCTGCTCATCCTCTCCCTCATGTTCTCAGGAGATCAGGTAGAGTTGTGAATCAACCCAATTACCTCTCATATTTTGTTTGCTCCTCTGTTATATCACCTGTTTCTATGAATCACAAGTTTTCTACCTCTGATTTGCACATGCTTGAGCCTCTATATTATCAGCAGGCTGCCTCTAATCCTACTTGGCAAGAGGCCATGCTACATGAATTCCAGGCTCTTGAGACTAACCATACATGGGACATTGTTCCCCTTCCTTCCCATAAGAAAGCCATCCCATGCAAGTGGGTCTATAAGATTAAGCAGAGATCTGATGGTTCCATTGAGAGATACAAGGCCAGGCGGGGAGATTCTCAGAAGGAGGGTATTGATTACACTGAGACTTTCTCTTCAGTTGTCAAGTTCACTACTGCTAAGTGCCTTCTTTCTTTGGATGTCAAGAGAAATTGGACTGTTTTTCAGCTTGATGTCAATAATGCGTTCCTTCATAGGGATCTCCATGAGGAAGTGTACATGAGAATCCCCCATGGTCTTCAGATCTCTTCATCTGCTTCCACTGCTTCTCCTTTGGTTTGCGAGCTTAGGAAGTCTTTATATGACCTTAAGAAGGCTTCTAGACAGTGGTTTTCTAAACTGTCTGATGCTCTGTTCTCCAAAGGCTACACTACCAGCAAGAATGACTATTCCTTATTTACCAAATCTTCTGATGTTTCTTTGGTCATCCTTGTGGTTTATGTTGAGGACATTCTACTTGCTGGTTCTGATATTGATGAAATGACTTATTTAAAACAGTTTTTGGATGATCAATTTAAAATCAAAGATCTTGGTCTAGTTCATTATTTTTTGGGTCTTGAAGTTTCCTCTCATTCTCATGGTTATATTTTGCATCAACACAAGTTTACCTACGACTTGTTGGAGGAATTAAAATGTTCTCATCTTTCTCCTCTTTCCACACCTTTGGACCCTTCTATTAAGTTGACTGTTGACATAGGTGATTCTCTCTCTGAGTCCCAGTCTTTACAGAAGACTAGTTGGCAAGCTAAATTTCTTGCAACATACTCGACCTGACATTGCCTATTCTGTCCAGCATCTGAGTTAATTTCTACAGAATCCCAAGGTATCTCATATGTTAGCTGCCTTGCATGTCTTAAGATACCTCATGTCTGCACCATCACAGGGAATTTTGTTGTCCAGGGCATCTGATTTCTCTCTTATTGCTTTTTCGGATTCTGACTGGGCAACTTGTGCTTTTTCACGAAGATCTGTTACTGTGTTTTTTTACTCTTGGTGGCTGTCCCATTTCTTGGAAGAGCAAGAAACAACCTACTATTTCTCTATCCTCTGCTGAAGCAGAGTATAGGGCCTTGAGAAAGGTCGTGGCTGAAGTATCTTGGCTTGTTCGTCTCCTTGGTGATCTTGAGCTTTCTATTACTGCACCTGTACCTTTGTTCTGTGACAGTCAAGTTGCTTTACACATTGCCAAGAACCCTGTATTTCATGAGCGCACGAAGCACATTGAGGTGGATTGCCATTATGTCCGCGACTGTCTTTCCTCTGGGCTGATTTCCCTTCAATATGTTCGTAGCTCTGATCAACTGGTAGACATTATGACTAAGGCCTTGTATGGCCCTCTCCATCATTCTATCTTGGCAAGCTAGGAGTGCTTTCACCCTCCAGCTTGAGGGGAGGGGGGGTGTTAACGTCAGCCCATCTCCAGGCCTAATAGTGGTGGAGACCTAGAAGCCCACTTAGTTTATATTACAATTTTCATTTCTTACACTTGGGTCCAGGTACTCTTCACTAATAGCCTATGTATATATAGTAGAGGATGCATATTCATTTGGGCATCATATAATTTGTACATCTTATGAAATAAAACTCTCTCTCTTCTCTTTCGATTATCTGGGGTTTTCTTCCATGAAATCCCTTTGTTGAAGTTCAAATTCTCACATTAACACGAAGTGGGGATTTTGCATCCGTACCCACTTTTTGTGCCACGTTTTAACTTATATTTGCTTTGTAAAAAAAAGTGCATCCGTACCCGCTTTTGCGCATAATTTCAGCATGCGGTGCTGAAGTAGCAAATGCAATCACGCAAAACTTCAGCATTCTAGTAGACGGGCCTGAAGTAGCTTGCGAACTTCAGCTTTAGAGCTCTAGTAAATGGGAAACTTCAGCTCTAGAGCTGAAGTTTTTGTCTTNATTGGGTAAAAGATGCCTCTTCTTTACATTTATTACGATTCTTTCTCCATGAATATTGGAATTTGAATAGTCTTATTACTTCAAAGAAGCCCGGTTACTCCTTTTCAAAAAAAAACCAAAGATTTTTCTTCTTCTTATATAATTCTTATGTATATGAATGCGAATCCACTTTCGTCTTTCTACGGAACCAATCTTCTCGTTTACGATCAACATCTTTTGGAGCCCTTCTTGAACGAATAAATTTCTATGGAAAAATGGAACGTCTTGTAGAAGTCTTTACTAAGGATTTTCAGGTTACCCTATGGTTATTCAAGGATCCTTTCATGCATTATGTTAGGTATCAAGAAAAATCAATTCTGGCTTCAAAAGGGACGTTTCTTTTGATGAATAAATGGAAATTTTACCTTGTCAATTTTTGGCAATGTCATTTTTCTCTGTGCTTTCACACAGGAAGGATCCATATAAACCAATTATCCAATCATTCCCGTGACTTTATGGGCTATCTTTCAAGTGTGCGACTAAATCCTTCAATGTTACGTAGTCAAATGTTAGAAAATTCATTTCTCATCAATAATGCAATTAAGAAGTTCGATACCCTTGTTCCAATTAGTCCTTTGATTGGAAGAGCTGAAGTTTTTGTCTTTGTAAATGGGGAACTTCAGCATAAGGGGATGAAGTTCCCCAGTTATAAAGATAAAAACTTCAGCATACGGGCTGAAGTTCCCCCAGTTACACTGGGGAACCTCAGCTCTAGAGCTGAAGTATTGTCTTTTGTAAATGGGGAACTCCAGCATACGGGGTTGAAGATCCCAAGTTATAAAGACAACAATTTCAGCATACGGGGCTGAAGTTCTCCCAGTTACACTGGGGAGCTTCAGCTCTAGAGCTGAAGTTTTTGTCTTTGTAAATGGGGAACTTCAGCCCCGGGCTGAAGTTTTGTCTTTTGTAAATGGGGAACTTCAGCATACGGTGCTGAAGTTCCCAAGTTTTAAAGACAACAACTTCAGCATACGGGGCTGAAGTTCCCCAGTTTACAAAGACAAAACTTCAGTTTTAGAGCTGAAGTTCTCTAGAGCTGAAGTTTTGTCTTTGTAACTGGGGAACATCAGCCCCGTATGCTGAAGTTGTTGTCTTTACAACTTGGGAACTTCAGCTCTAGAGCTGAAGTTCGTAACTGGAAAACTTTGTCTTTGTAACTGGGGAACTTCAGCCCCGTATGCTGAAGTTTTGTTTTTATAACTGGCGAGCTTCAGCTTAACTGGTGAACTTCAACTCAGCGAGGGAAAGGGGAGCTGAAGTTATTTAAAAAGTGGGTACAAGTTAAAAATTTTTTAAAAAGTGGGTATAGGTTAAATGGATAGGCCCCGCGCAATTTTTACCTTCGAAGTAGAGGTGTCTCATGGGTGGGCCGGACTGAGCTGGGTAGGTATTTTTTTGAACCGGACGAGTAGGGGTACCGGGCCAGTTTCGGTTTATTCTTAACGGATTTAACGGGTTCAGGTTAATCCGGGTAGAAACTAAACTGTATGGGTTAGGGGTTTAATGGGCCGGGCCGGTTTACAATATTTTTTAAATAATTTTTGTACAACTATTACCGTTGTACCGATCCGGGCCGGTTAACCCGATAAAGCGTATTGTTCACTTTGATCGGTCCGGTTAACCGGTACCAAAAACTAAACGGACCAACCTCCTCTACCCCTTCTACCCAGCCCCACCCGACTCCTACATACTGGACCGGTCCTGTTCCGGTTTTAACCGGTCTGGGCCGGACCGGTTCCGGGTCAACCCGACCCGTTAGACACCTTTACTTCGAAGCATTTTATTTCGTTTTCAGAAAATAATTGTAAACCTGTTCAAAAAGATACAAACATGTAGTTAGAATATATAGCCCAAATATAGGGCACGAAGCTTTTAAGGGGAGAGAAAAAATGAGAATGAACGGAAAGTGTTAAAATTCTCCACTATCACACATTTAAGGATTACGAACGTTTATTTCCGTTTCTAAATTTTCTAGTCCCTCTATTAGTAATGATGAATGCAATTGTCTCTCAGTTACAACACTATTCTAACCCTTCATTACCTTTCTTGATTACAATAATAATAGAAAATACAAAAAAAACCAAACAATGAGAGAAAAAGGTAAAAAAGAAAATGAGAAAAAAGATAAATAACAATCTTAGTTCAAGAGAGTTGTCACATCATCACTTTTATTACCTCCTTTATATATAGAGAGATTAATTAGTCAAACTTAAACTGTTTCTTTTCAAAAGTACTTTTAAAAAAATATTTTTGAAAAAAAAAACAATTCTCAAAATAAGTTGATTTTTTAAGCTTGGCCAGACCTGATTGGTCAAACTTCATTTGGACTAAAAGTGTTTTCTTTGGTAAAGATATTTGCAGAAAAAAGAAATTTCTCTCAAAATTAATTTTTTTAAAAACACTTTGGAAAAAATATATATTTAGAAACACTTTTTTAAAATTTAATTAAATACTATTTGCTGCTTTAAAATAATTTAAATTAACTAGCGAAACACAACTTCTCACAAAAAGTTTATTTTTTAAAAGTACTTTGAAAAATATTACTCCCTCTGTTTCAACTTATGTGAACATATTTTTTTTTGGTCCGTTCTAAAAATAATAATTCCTTTCTAAATTTAAAAATAATTTAATTCGAACTTCTAATTCTACCTTAATAAAAAAATTTTATAACCTCGTAAATATTGTGAACCTCCTTTTGATTTGATTATGATCATAAATTTCAAACAACCTATATACTAAAGGGTGCAGTAGGTGGTGCACGTGGTTTTTATATTGCCTTACACGCACTAATACTGTCTTGCGCTAAAAAGTTGCATTTCATAGAGATCATCGTATCCAGAGGCGGTAATGGCGTATCTCTGGTCAAGGGGTATAAGTTACGTGAACTCATGTGTCTCTCTGTAATTAAGCTCAAATACTTTTATATAGTATAATAATAATTGGGTGAAATTGACGATTTAAATTTCACTCCGACCAACTTTGTTTTTGACACAAATTATAAATATATATGTTAAAATCATAATAATAATAATAATTTTGAATTTATATTTCCAAAAGTGTTATGGGTTCATGAAATAGCCAAGATTAAATCCGTCAAACATAAATTTTATATCCATCTCTTTTTAATAGTGCACTCATTCTCTTAAAATTCGGGATCCGCTTCTGAAATACGGAGCCATAATTTCAAGTTTATGATTTCGGATTTTAATCTTTTTAAGTTACTGGGTTCAAAATCAATAATTTTATATGTAACAAATTTTTTAAGACAAAATAAAAGTTAATGAGTTCATCCAAACCTGCTCCTGACGCTCAAGCTCCGCCTCTAATTGTATCTTCGAGGTTCATTTCCTTGCTTAATTTGGATACTAATTTAGTGTACATAATTTATTCACTAGACTTAGCTAGCTCTTCGATATTTATTTGATTGAAACTTGAAAAAAGAGTTTTTGAAATTGTGTTGAAAAATAAGTTTTGAAAGTTGAAGTTGTGTTTGGACATGTATTTTATTTGAGTACAAGTTAAAATTTTGTGAGTAGAAGAAAATTTTCACCCAAAAACAGTTTTTGGGAATTTGAACTTTTTTCCCCAAAATATAATCATATTTCATAAATAAATAATATTTTTCAATATTTATGTCATAAACATTAATTAGACAAACGAACAATAAAATAGAAGAAAGTAAATACCCTCTTCATTTTACAATATAAGGGTAAAGATTCCAATTTCGTTTTACCCTTTTAACCTTTTGGACTTGGATAAAAATCTCTTAACCTTTTGAATGGGATAATAAGCTCCCGTTTGGTAGTTGGTTTTGGCTTCATTTTTTCATAAAAATTTTGAAAATATTATTTGTTTATGAAATATGATCATGTTTTAGGAAATTTTTTAAAAAAATATTCAAGTTCCCAAAATTTTAGTAACTTGAAAATGGCAGTTTTTGGATGAAAATTTTTCTGTCACTCACAAAATTTTAATTTTTGTTCAAATAAAATACTTGTCCAAACACAACTTAAGCTTTTAAAAATTATTTTTCAAACACAATTTCAATAACTCTTTTTTCTAGTTTCAATTAGATATATGTTCAAAAGCTAGCTAAACTAACGGACAAAATAAGATGAATCATTGCATGTTTTTTTAATGTAAAAAATAAACCTCGATAAATATGACTTATGACATGTACATCCTCAATAATTAAAGAATTACGAAATAGTATCATCATAAATTCCTAATATCTCTCCTTTTTATTCTTTAGCCTTTTCTTTTGATTTCCAAAAAATCTTATTTCGCGTTGTGGAATATTTCATTTTGGCAGAGCTTCAAAGTTTAAATTGTTATAATCTATCTTGTTATTTGTACCTACTAGAATTGAAATTTTACTTCAGCTATTAATTTTTTCTGTAAAGTATTCATTCTATTCCCAGTGCATTCTTACATTCCAGTAACAATTTCAAATGTTAATATAGTTTATATATAGTAGGTTCTATGATTTTTTAAAATTGGAAACCACCTGAAAATGTTAATTCAAAAGGATTTATTTATTTCATGGAAGAAGATGAATGAGTTTTTTTTTTTAAATTTCAAGATCTTAGGGAAGTTAAATAAGATACTCATTTATATACACTAATATTATTGGATATTGTAGGTGATTATTCTATTATTTGAGGGGAAAAAACATACAATAGTCCATCTTAATTGAATGTCATCTTTGACATTTTCAAAATAAAACTATTCGACCTTTTAATATGTAAGAATGGTATGCAAATTAAATGAATGCTTTATACAAAATGAATAGTTAAAGAAAATTCTCAATCCTTGCATTAACACACGTGGAAAAATTGAATCAAGAAAATTGAAGATCTACAATAAAAACATTTAACGATGTTTTGAAAATCAAAAGAAATTTTTTAAAGAATAGAGAAAAGTGATATTAAATTTAATTTCTATATAATACTATTGGTTAATTTCCTTATTATTGAAAAAATAAATGTTATAATTCATAATTGTATACGGTCAGCACGGGTCTGCCCTTCTTATGATTAATCGAGGTTGGATCATGATAGGCTACGGTTCGACCTCGTGTTATATTGAGCCTCAATACGAAGTTAGATTGCCAAACCCTTAATTCAGGGACCGATTAAGGACGAAGATCGGCCAAGATCGATACTGAGCGCAACAGAGATCGAGTGAGATCTAAAGGGGTTCACCTGGTCAAGTAACAGTAAGCCTAAATATCCGTGACCGGGCGAGGATCACGGTGGGAATCTCGGCACGTATCAAGACGAGGCCGGTTAATTATCCAATCATGAAATTTGTTACTGTATTTAGAACTGTACCATAAGTAGAACTCCTCTACTATATAAAAGGGAACTAATCATTTGTAAAAGCATCATATTCACGGAATACAAAGCAATGTACTACATTTTTCTCTTAAGCTTTCAGTACTCTATTGCTCTGTTCATATTTTCCAGTAGCATACTCGTTTGGTTCGAGGGCGACATAGCTCGAGGACCAAAGCTGCACATCTTATTTGGTTTGCTTTATTTTTATTTACAGTCAATTTCTAATATCAATGTCACGACCCAATTTCCATTTTAGGTCGCGATGGCGCCCAACCCCGACGTTAGGCAAGCCAACTCTAATCAACTAATGAGTTCCATTTATTTTACAAAAAGTATTACCAACACATACTTAACTTAATTTGACAAGCATTTGAAAATAACGAATAATAAAGGCAAGTTAAACTGAAACGGCCAAAAGAAGTCAAATTAAGTGATTGCATCCCAGAAGAAGAGTTTATCAATGTGTGTGCCAGGAACTAGTGTCACAAGTATGTGGGCATATAATATAATATACAAAAGAATATAACTACTCTGTTGTCTGAAACATAATAGTCAGCGAACAACAAAAGAGAGACTCCAATATGGTGCTGAATGACATCAGAAAGGAACAACTCACCGTAGAATCTCGGTCCAAATATCAAGAACGCGCACCGGACGGGTAGCTACATGCACCTGCCTCAGATCCTGTACAATTAAGTACAAAAGCGTAGTATAAGTACATAAAATAATATGTACCCGATAAGTATCCCGCCTAACCTCGAAGAAGTAATAGCGAGGGGTCGACTTGACACTTACTAGGGCCAAACATTATGGTAAAGTATGAGATTAAGCATGGATATCAAGACTAAATAGCAGATAATAACAGGAAGTAACAAGCTTTTTCATAACATATATTTAAGTTTATGTCATTTCAATTGAAAATTTACAATTAAAAATAAAAATAAAAATAAAAATTGACAATTTATATTCTAAGGTAGTTAAAGCCGTCAAAATCACAGATAAGTGCCCAGCAAATAGCATGCTCATAAAATGCCGAGGAAGTATGGCCCGATCAAACGAAATAATAAAATGTGTACTGCCGGAGGGTCGAACGGCGCGAACCATAGATGCATCTATTACCCCGCTCGCGAATCATACGTGCGACGAAGTCAAATATAAATAAAAGAGTTTTCCCGCTCGTGAATCATACATGCGACGGAGGTACTCATAGATACACGCATCAAACAGTCAATCAAGACTTCATTAAGGGATAATTATTCAAAGAAATGGCAACTTCTCCCTTAACAATCAAGAAAGTGATGTTTAGTTCTTTAGAAATATATTAATAAAATTCGACACGATTTAAGCCTTTTAACTTTATCAATAATGTTCACAAGTATGACAAGTAAGCATGTTTTTGGATCCTAGACCACTCGAACTTAAGTATTTTAGTAGCTACGCACGGACTCTCATAACCTCGTACGTACATAGCCCTCACAAATAATAACACATAATTAATTATTTCACCTATGGGGATAATTCCCTCTTATAAGGTTAGAAAGGAGACTTACCTCGTATCGAGCCTACTTCTCAATTTAAGAATGCGCTCAAACCTCCAAATTTGACGCCCAACAACTCGAAACTAGCCAAACATTATATAAACTAATCAATCTATGCTCAAAAGTAGTTCATAATTCCACCATTTTTGTGATTACCCAAACTAATTTGAAAGATTCCTAAAATTCACCTCCCGGACCCACATGCTCGAAGTCCAAAAATTCTCAAAGAATGTTGTTACCCATAACCTAAGGATCAAGAATATGTAATTTTACTTGATTCCATAACAAATTTTGTGGTTAAATCTTGTTTTTACCAAAACCTTAGGTTTTCACTCTAAGCTCACAATTTTCACAAATTTATATGGTATAAGCTATCCCTAAACTATGTATTTACATTAAGTAGAAATAACTTACCTCACAATGCTAGGTTGAAATCCCCTATTTGGAAGCTCCCAAATCGCCCAAGAAATGAATGAAACGTATCAAAAATGACTCATTTCCTGTATTAAATGAAGGCCACTGTCTTCGGCGATTTTCGCATCTGCGACGCGTGGGTCGTACCTCCGGTCTCGCTTCTGCGGACCATCGTCTGCATCTGCGGAAAAGGGGGGGGGGAGACCGGCTAGGGTCGCATCTGCGGACAAGTGAACACACATGCAGTTCCGCTTCTGCGAAAAAGAGACCGCATCTGCGGAACCTGGGCTCCGCTTCTTGGGCCGCATCTGCGCAGCTTCGCCCGCACCTGCGAGATCGCACCTGCGGATGCCCAACCGCAGGTGCGGTCGCACAAGAATTGGTGCACCAGCAGCTCATTTTGAGCTTGGACTCAACTCGCGCGACGTTCGAATGGCTTACGGGGCTCACGGCCCCGTCCAAGCATACCAACAAGTTCTAAATCGTAAAACGGACTCGATCGAACCTTCGGAAAGCCCGAAACAACATAAAAACCAAGAATCACACCCTAAAACCAGGTGAATCAAACTTATGAACTTTAAGTTCTTCAATCTACTTCCAGCATACCGAAACGTACTTATACTACTCGGAATGATACCAAATTTTGCGTGCAAGTCTTAAATGACATTACGAAACTATTACCAATCTTAGAATTCCATTTGGACCTCGATATCACCAAAACACGTCCCAAACCACATTTATAGAACTTCTAAAACTTCAAGAATCCAATCTTCACTATTTGGCGCCGAAATGCTCCCGGGTCATTTCAAACCCATTCTGAACATATGCCCAAGTCCGAAATCATCATACGAACCTATTGGAACCGTCAAATCCCGATTCCGAGGTCCTTTACCCAAAATATTGACCGAAGTCGAACTTGGCCTTTTAAGCCAACCTTAAGGAACCAAGTGTTCCGATTCCAACCCAAACTCTTCCAAATACCGAACCAACCATCCCCGCAGGTCATAAATCTATAAAAGAAAGTATGTGAAGTCTTATTTAGGGGCACGGGATTCTAGAAAGCAAAACGATCGGTCGGGTTGTTACATTCTCCACCTCTTAAACAAACGTTCGTCCTCGAACATGTCTAGAATCATACCTGGTGTGCTGAACAAGTGTGGATATCTATTCCGCATGTCCTCTTAGGGCTCCCAACTTGCCTCCTCGACTTGTTGGCCCCTCCACTGAACCTTCACGGTGTAAACCCTCTTAGACCTCAACTGGCGATCTTGCCTATCAATAATAGCAACTGGTTCTTCCTTGTAGCCCAGCCTCTCATCTGGTTGAATGGTACTGAAGTATAACACATGAGATAAGTCGACATGATACCTCCGGAGCATAGATACGTGAAAAACCGTATGAACACCTGATAACTTGGGAGGTAGAGCAAGCTCATAAGCAACCTCCCCAACTCGTCTCAACACCTCGAATGGACCTATAAACCTTGGGCTCAACTTGCCCATCTTCCCGAACCTCATAATGCCCTTCATCGGTGAGACTTTCAAGAGAACCTTCTCGTCGATCATAAATGATACATCACGCGCCTTCTGATCCGCGTAACTCTTCTTTCTGGACTGAGCTGTGCGAAGCCTCTCCTGAATCAACTTTACCTTTTCCAAGGCATCCTTTACCAAATCAATACCGTATAACTTAGCCTCGCTAGGCTCAAACCACCCGATGGGAGAACAGCATCGCCGACCATATAAATCTTCAAATGGAGCCATCTCAATGCTGGACTGATAGCTGTTGTTGTAAGCAAACTCGGCCAAGGGCAAGAACTGATCCCACTGCCCTCCAAAGTCAATCACACATGCCCTGAGCATGTCCTCCAATATCTGAACTGTCTGTTCCGACTGCCCGTCGGTCTAAGGATGGAATGTTGTGCTGAGCTCTACACGGGTGCCCAACTCACTCTGTACGCTCTCCAGAAATGCAAAGTGAACTGAGGACCTCTATCTAATATGATGGACACATGCACACCGTGCAACTGAACTATCTCCCAAATGTAGATATGGGCCAACCTCACTGAAGCGTAAGTAGTGGCTACTGGAATAAAATGTGCCGACTTGGTCAACCTGTCAACAATAACCCATACTACATCGAACTTCAGCAAAGTCCGAGGCAACCCAACTACGAAGTCCATAGTGTTGTGTTCCCATTTCCACTCAGGTATAGTCATCTGCTGGAGTAGGCCCCCTGGACTCTGGTACTTAACCTACTGGCAATTTAGGCATCTAGCTACATAATCCACTATGTCTTTCTTCCCGTCGCCACTAATAATGCTGCCTCAGGTCACGATACATCTTTGTAGCACCTGGATGAATAGAATACCGTGAATTGTGTGCCTCATCTAGAATCCTCTCTCTCAGGCCATCAACATTAGGAACACATAGGCGACCCTGGAGTCGCAGAACACCATCCTCGCCAATAGAAACCTCCTTGGCACCACCCTGTAGTACCGTTTCTCTGAGAACTGCCAAGTGCGGATCATCAAACTGCCGAGCCTTGAGCTTCCCCAATAATGAAGACTAAGCAACAACACACTCAAGAACTCGGTTGGGCTCTGAATGTCCAGCCTCACAAGTATGTTAGCCAAGGACTGAATGTCCAAAGCTAGTGGACTCTCCTCCGCTTAAATGAATGCCAAACTACCCATATTCTCTGCCTTCCTGCTTAAGACGTCTGCAACCACATTCGCCTTGCCCGGATGATAAAGAATGGTGATGTCATAATCCTTCAGTAACTCAAGCCACCTACGCTGCCTCAAATTAAGATCCCTTTGCTTGAGCAAGTGTTGCAAACTGTGATGGTCTGTATAAACCTCACAAGACACTCCATACAAGTAATGCCTCCAAATCTTAAGAGCATGAACAATCGCTGCTAACTCTAGGTCGTACACAAGGTAATTCTTCTCATGAATCTTCAGCTAACATGAAACATATGCAATAACTCATCCCTCCTGCATCAATACACATCCCAAGCCAATGCGTGATGCGTCACAATAAACTGTATACATCCCCGGACCGAAAGTCAACACTAGAACTGGTGTTGTGGTCAAAGCTATCTTGAGCTTCTAAAAGCTAGCCTCACACTCGTCGGACCATTGGAACAGGGCACCTTCTGGGTCAATCTAGTCAGAGAGACTGCAATGGATGAAAATTCCTCCACAAACCGGCGATAATAACTTTCCAATCCCAAGAAACTCCTGATATCGGTCACTGAAGCAGGACGAGGCCAACTATGAACCGCCTCAATCTTCTTGGGATCCACCTTGATACCTGATCACGCTCAACTATGTCTTCTATAAAGACTAAACGGGCGTTGCAAATATAAATCT
>ML423184.1:2069-14471 GCA_005239525.1 Nicotiana knightiana | reverse complement strand
GATAATTTTCATGTGGGATTCATTCCTTTAGCGTATATTGATGATAATATACTGATTTTGGATGGATTCAGAGCATTTGAAGGCTGAGTCGAGCAGCAAGGGCATCACGGAGTAGGATTTTTGCTTCATTGAAGTAAGTAACGCTTCCAAACTTGATTCTGAGGGTTCGAAACCCCGAGCTACGTGTTATGTGATTAGTATTGAGGTGACGTGCATGCCAAGTGACGGGCGTGTGGGCGTTCACCGTGAGAATTGTGGCCTGATTCATTCCATGACACCTCTTAGTGACTCTTTCTTGCTGATATCTGTGTTTCTATCATGTGATTAAGTAAGTGTGTTGTAACTCATGCTAGATATCTTGTTAGGGCTTCACGCTGATACTGTTGAGAACCGAGTGCTCATTTCTTGCTGTCATCTCATTATTTCCATTGATATTCTATACTCGGTCTTATTCATGTATATCATATCATGTCTCTGTCTCTGTGGTTAATATTTGGCACATCATATCATTGTTTCGGGCTAGTTTCATGGCATTGTGAGCCCGTGTGTGTGAGAATGGAGAGTGATGACTGAATGAGGCCGAGAGCCTGATCATGAGTGACAGTTATGGGATCGGACTGCACGTCACAGTGGTTATGATGATGATTGTGATAGTGTTTGGGTTGTAGGACCCCTCCGGAGTCTATAACACACTCACAGTGAGCGCAGTTGATATTATTGAGGGATGGATCTTCCCTGGACATGGATCTTGTCCGAAGCATTTATACCTGGAGATGGATCTTCTCCACAGGGATGGAATGTCCTTCCTCAGTACTGAGTGACTGATGTCGGTGATGTGTATATATTCCGGGATGGATCTTCCATGGGTCGTGTGATCCGTATATGGTGGTTGTGAGGTTATTATCATTATTGGAGATGGATCTTCTCCATAGGGCTGGATTGGCCTTCCTTAGTGCTGAGTGATTGTTGTCAGAGATGTATATATTCCGGGATGGATCTTCCCTGGGCCGTGTGAGCCATATACGGTACTGGGTGGACGAGCATTTGAGAGTGGGAGCACATTGTGCATTTCATACAATTGATGCATTGGCATGTAGAAGAAGTTGAGTTATATTTCTAAAACTGTTCAGATTTGTATTTACCTTATCACTTTGAGTTGTCTATTTAACTGAAAGCATGTCTACGTTTTTGTACCTTAATTCTATTATATTTGTTGAGATTTAGTCCGTCACTACCTACCAATCCATAGTTTGGACTTATTACTTACTGAGTTTGTGTACTCACGTTACCCCCTGCATCTTGTGTGCAGATCTAAGTATCTCAGGCCACGGTAGCGGCTGTTGACTATTCCAGCCGCGGACTTTCATCGGAGATAGCGAGGTAGCTGATTGGCGATCGCAGTCCTACCTTTATCCTTCCTTATCTCCCTTTTAGTGTATTTTGTCCATTCTCAGACTATCTTAGTCTTGCTATTTTCAGATTAGTTGTATTATTTCTCATGACTTAGTGACAGCCGATGTCGGGGTTATTTTCCGCATTTTGATTTTTAGTTTATCCTTTTATAAAAATTTCAGTTTGAAAAAGGCTATTATCTAATTTTTCTTTAATGAAAAATTGAATTTTTCGAGGGTGTGTCGGCTTGCCTAGTTCCACGACAGGCGTCATCACGACCGGGTTGGTTTTGGGTCGTGACAAGTTGGTATTATAACCTAGGTTACATAGGTCTCACGAGTCATGAGCAGGTTTAGAAGATTCTTGCGGATCGGTACGGAGACATCTGTACTTATCTTCGAGAGGCTGCAGAACCCTTAGGGAAAAAAACCTCACATTCTTGAATTCTTGTCGTGTGAATCCATTAATTCAGCCTAAAGCGTAACTCTTTAAATTCCTTCCATGTAATCGAATGCGCACGTGAGCGCTCGGTATTAGTTGTGCATCGACGTCGTGTTCTTCTATGGATAAGGAGCGAGGTGTGATTTTAACCTGTTGATGATAGGCCAGTCTGGAGGACTTGAGGCCCAGTTTTGTCTGTGGCTTGAACTGAGATTTCGATTGTGTGAGCACGTGCATTTGGGACTTATATGTCTGTTTGTGTCCTTATTGGTGGGATTTTGTGACTGGATGACTATGTGGTAAGTATGATTGATGGTGAGATGTGTTCAGATTGTTTGAATGTGACAAAAAGAGTTTGCTGGAGATGTAGCAAGAATTATTGGGTGTTTGACTCATGTCTTGAGTTGACGTATGGCCTCGAGTTGTGGGTGTATTGAAGGACCTCTCATATATTTTAGTTATGGAGTGAAGTAGATCTTCATGTTGTGTTATGAGTTCTTGATGATGTCTGTTGGGATGACCAATGCCTTAGCAGTGCTCATGCATTTGATGAACAGTGTATTCCAGCCATATTTGGACTCCTTCGTTATTGTTCATTGATGACATCTTGGTGTACTCTCGTAGCCAGGAGGATCCTGCTCAGCATTTTGAGGATTTTTTTACAAAGATAGAAGGAGGAGAAGCTTTATGCAAAATTCTCCGAGTGTGAATTTTGGCTTAGTTCAGTAGCATTCTTGGGACACGTGGTGTCCAGTGAGGGTATTCAGGTGGTCAGACGAGTGTGAGGAGAGATTTCAGAAGCTCAAGACTGCTTTAACCACAGCTCCGGTGTTAGTTCTGCCATAAACTTCAGGTTCTTGTATTGGGATGCCTCAAGGGTAGGCATTGGTTGTGTTTCAATGCAGGAGGATAAAGTGATTGTGTAATAGCTACGATTTTTGGAAGGGTATAGAGATATATCAGTTTGAGGCTAAGAAGACGGGGTTATCTCCTGTGGGGTGTCCTGAGGTTCTATGATCCTTATGTTGTTTTTAGGTAAGTTCTCTTTACCAGTAAATGATACATGTTGCAATTTGAGAGTAGACGCTTGGGGAAGTTGGCATGAATATTACAATGGTGAACGCGAGATTTGCAAATAATTTGAGATATTAGATGGTTTGTGTTATATGAGCTTATGAAGGATTTAGTTGAATCTCACTGCGGTATTATGGCAGTGATAGCGTATGGCATTGTGAGTTATTGTTTGTTTTGATATATAACTTTGAGACAAATGGAGGAGTCTGTTAATGATAAGTTGGTTACCCGATTATGTGTTGTATTGGTTTCAATTTGAGGTATATTGGTGAATCAGTTATGACCTACAGAGGTGGAGTTTGAGAATGACGAGTAATGGAAATTTCTGGATACAGGTTGTATTATACTCTATGGCTATATGGGTCTTATTGAATGATTGAGTTGTTATTTGTAAAGGAATTATTGTGCGAAAAGTAAGGATTTGCTTGGTTTCCTAGGGGTGTGGGTAACTCCCTTGGGTGTAGGTGTGCTAATGGGGACATGTCGTTCGGTCTGCTTGATCAGTTTAAGTGAGATTTTCGAAGAGTGATGACTCTCGAGAATTGTTTTGATGGATTCAAGATTTATGTGTAACAGTTGGGAATCTTCAGAATGTGTATTTAACTAGAAATTGAGATTCACGCTGGAGGGTGTCAAGACTTGTGGCATCTTTACGTTATTATGAATTCTACATTTCGGTATTAGTAAAAGGGAAATAATAACTTAAACTCATAGAAAGTCTCTTTAGATTAAGTGTTTGACTTGTGGTACTTTTGCGGTGCTTAAGAGAATATTCAGTGGCTTATAAGCCTTAGGGCGGTGTGGTTCTGTGCTAGGGCCTCGCGTGGTGAGTTTTGGTTGAGGATTTTGGTATTATGGCAAGGGGAAGTATCAATTTGAAGGTAACTCAGAAGGAAACTCGGATAAATATGATAGCTTGGTAGTAGGTGGGATCGGCTTGGTAATGGATACGGTCGGTTCTTTGGGTGCTTATGATGTGGTGGGTTTCCACAGGTGTTTCATGGCAATGCTCTTAAGTTTTTGGTGACCTGCATAGCTTGGTTGAGATATGAGGATACAGTCCTGACGGTTTGGTTTTTGTGCAAATGGGATTCAGAGAGTTCTCGATGGTTTCTACCACGGTTTGAGATGTATATTTCCTACTGGTGTGTGGAGTATGTTGTGTATTGTGATTTTCTCTTGGATGGGATCAAATGGAGGACTCTTAGCTAATTGAGTATGTAGTTGCTTGCGACTCAGAGTGGATTTTTGAGATTGTCGTATCTTTCATAAGGCGACGTAATGGGTGCGATGTGAGGTGTAGTATTGAGATTTGCAGGTGCAAGGTCACGATGCGGTTTTGAAAGGAAGTTCTAAATTTTTAGGTAGCATGGCCAATCCCAGGTGACTAGATAGATGATATTACTTCTAGATATGACTTGATGAAGGTGTAAGTCTCATAAGGGGCACTGTGTTTTGATTTATGGATACTTCATAGGTGTGGCGGCACTCTCCTAGTTGGTCGGCTGCTCATATTCAAATTTTGGCCTTGTAATAGATACGATTTATAGGGGTATTCCTCGTGGTATGATCGTGTATCAGAGAAGTATTAGATATTCAAACAGTGGAGCTGAGATCAGATATGGTGATTCGTGTGCTCTATGGATGTGGATACTGGGAACTCTATTGAGTAGATGATTTCATAGTTGTGGGCTGTGGAGACATAGCCAAGGTTATTCTGAGGATAGTGTGTGTTGTGATTCAGTCATTGTGGACCTTCAGAGGGTTATTTGTCTATTGTGGATGACCATATTGATTTGGGGTTCATTAGTAGGCCCAGTTGGATATGTGTTTTGCACCGAGTCAGATTGATTTGCTCCGTAGTGCTATTGTGAGGGGCGTGCCGTTAAGTTTTTGTTGGGCTTATTTGTGTTCTGGAATGATTTATGAGTTACTCTTCCCTTATACGAGGAGTTGTGATTCGTTGGTGTTAGGCACACATGGTGCGATTCTATTGTGGTCTTATAACGGAATTTGGGTGAGATGAGTGATTGGGTATTGCATGATTGAGGCGTATTGGTTATGTTCTTTCGGGTTTCGTGTGACATTGTATCGTCTGATTCTCCGTGGTTATGGTAATGCACTATGAGTATTTGATGTCAAATTTTGCGTGGTTATTGATTTTGAGCATGGCGAAGTGAGGTATATAATATGGACCAGCGTTTGGATGGGGGTCACGCATTGCAGCGAAGCTATGTTGAGATATGATCCTTGTGTGTTTGATTCTTGTGTTTTAGTTCTGCGGTGTGTGAAGAGTTCTTAGCATTGCATTGTGGTAATACCCGTTAATATTGCAGGACGGTTCTCTTGTTTGATGTCATTTTCCGTGTTTGAGTACATTTGGAATGGTTGCTTATTTGGTGCACGGATTGCACGGGTTGTGGATTCAAGCTGTATTGATGCGTCATGTCACTAGAGTGGTTGTGTGGATGAGATGATGTCATCGGACCTAGAATGGGTGCTAAAATGATCGGCTTAGAAATTTTTCTATAGTTCCTATCAAAGGAGAGGGAGTTCCACCACTTGTTGATCCGACGAATGGTTATGGGTTCCTGCGTGTTTCTTTCATCATTGGTAGTATATGAAGGTGTTTGAACGGGTCTCAATTTGATAATAGGTTTACTACCAAAATTGGGTTGTTCTGAGCAACTACTATGATTGTAAATTATCGCTACGAGTGTTTGAGTTATATTGGATAGGGTGACATGGGATCACCCCCGGGTATGTGTGTGGTAAGGTTATTCGGCGATTTGATGGCTTTTGGAGCAACCCTGAGCACGTTCGAGGACGAACGTATGTTTAAGTGGGGGAGGATGTAACGACCCGACCGGTCATTTCGAGAGTTATAGACCCGTTTCCCCCATTTATGCTTCTTTATGTGTTATTCAGCTCTAGTGCGTTGTATCGGGTTGGTTGGTTCGGGTCCGGAGTGGTTTCGGAGTGGAATAAGACACTTAGTCTCTTATTTAGAAGGTTAAGTTGGAAAAGTCAATCAGATGTTGACTTATGAGTAAACGATCTCAGATTGGGATTTTTAATGGTTCGGTTAGCTCTGTTAGGTGATTTTGGACTTTGGATCGTGTCGGAAATGTAATTTGGAGGTCCGTGGTAGAATTAGGCTTCAATTGGCGTAATTGGAAATTTGGCGATTTCGGTCGGCAGTGGAAAATTGATATCGGGGTCGGAATGGAATTCCGGAAGTTGGAATAGATTCGTGGTGTCATATTTGACTTGTGTGCAAAATTTGGGGTCGTTGAGGCATGATTCGATTGGTTTTGGTGTCGTTTGCAGAATTTGGAAGTGTATAAGTTCTTAGGCTTCAAATACGAGAGTAATGTGGTGTTTTGGTGTTGTTTTGAGTGATTTGTAGGTTCGACTAAGTTTTAATGATGTTACGGGACATGTTGGTATGTTTGGTTGAGGTCCCGAGGGCCTCGGGGGTGTTTCAGATAGTCAGCGGATGGGTTTGGTTGTCGAAACAAAAAGTTGTTGATGTTGCTGGTGTTGGGTTTCTGGTGTAGGGGCGCATACTGCACAAAATTTGTGCAGACCGCGGAGGCATTATGCAGCCGCGATGGAAATTTCGCGGGCCGCGGAAGAGAGAAGGCGGTCGTGGTGGATTTGTGCGGACCGCAGAGAGTAAGGTTCAGGGTCCGCGGCCATGACAGGAGTTGTGCGGACCGTGTTGAGGAGTGTGCGGCCGCGATGGAATTACGCAGACCGCGGTGTGGAGGGCGCGACCGCGATGGAATTATGCGGACCGCATAGTGAAGGTTTAGAGGGTGTTCTATAAATACGGGAATTAGGGCTTTATTTCACATTTTGGACCTAGGGAGCTCGGTTTGTGGCGATTTTTTGAGGGTTTCTCAAGAAATTCATCGGGGTAAGTGATTCTAACTCAGATTTGGTTAATGTACATGAATATATCACTGATTTAATCATTTTATTAGTGCTTTGAGGTGGAAATTTTGGGAAAATTGTAGAAACTTCATAAAATGAATTTTTGGGATTTGAATGTCGATTCGAGGTCGGATTTTGATAAATTTGGTATGGTTGGATTCGTGAGTGAATGGGTTTACTAATTTTATAAATTTTATCGAATTTTGAGACGTGGGCCCGGGGGTCTAATTTGATCTAATTCGGGATTTTTGGTCTAATTTGATAATTTCATGTGGGATTTATTCCTTTAGCGCATATTGATGATATTATACTGATTTTGGATAGATTCAGAGAATTTGGACACCGAGTCGAGCGGCAAGGGTGTCGCGGAGTAGGATTTTGTCTTGATTGAGGTAAGTAACGCTTCCAAACCTGATTCTGAGGGTTCGAAACCCCGAACTATGTGTTATGTGATTAGTATTGAGGTGACGCGCATGCCAAGTGATGGGCATGTGGTCGTGCACCGTGAGAATTGTGGCCTGGTTCATTTCATGGCACCTCTTAGTGACTCTTTCTTGCTGATATCCGTGTTTCTATCATGTGATTAAGTAAATGTGCTGTAACTCATGCTAGATATCATGTTTGGGCTTCACGCCGATGTTGTTGAGACTCGAGTGGTCGTTTCTTGCTGTCATCTCAATAGTTCCATTTATATTCTGTACTCGATTTTATTCATGCATATCATATCATGTCTCAGTCTCATTGGTTAATATTTGGCACATCATATTATTGTTTCAAGCTAGTTTCATGGCATTGTGAGCCCGTGTGTGTGATACTGGAGAGTGATGACTATGTGAGGACGAGAGCCTGATCATGAGTGACAATTATGGGATCGAACTGCACGTCGTAGTGGTTATGATGATGATTGTGATAACGCTTGGTCTGTAGGAGCCTCTCCGGAGTCTGTAACACACCCCCAGTGAGCGCAATTGATATTATTGAGGGATGGATCTTCCCTGGACATGGATCTTGTCCGAAGCATTTATACCCGGAGATGGATCTTCTCCACAGGGCTGGAATGTCCTTCCTCGGTACTGAGTGACTGATGTCGGTGATGTGTATATATTCCGGGATGGATCTTCCATGGTCCATGTGAGCCGTATATAGCGGTTGTGAGATTATTATCATTATCTGGAGATGGATCTTCTCCATAGGGATGGATTGGCCTTCCTCAGTGATGAGTGACTGCTGTCAGAGATGTATATAATCCGGGATGGATCTTCCCTGGGCCGTGTGATCCATATACATTACTGGGTGGACGAGCATTTTAGAGCGGGAGCACATTGTGCATTTCATACAATTGATGCATTGGCATGTAGAAGAAGATGAGTTATATATCTTAAACTGTTCAGATTTATATTTACATTATCACGTTGGGCTGTCTATTTAACTGAAAGCATGCCTACGTTTCTGTACATTAATTCTATTATATTTGTTGAGGTTTCGTCCATCACTACCTAGCAGTCCATAGTTTGGATTTGTTAGTTACTGAGTTGGTGTACTCACATTACCCCCTGCACCTTGTGTGCAAATCCAGGTATCTCAGGCCACGGTAGCGGCTGTTGACTATTCCAGTCGCGGACTTTCATCGGAGATAGCGAGGTAGCTACTTGACGATCGCAGTCATACCTTTCTCCTTCCTTATCTCCCTTCTAGTGTATTTTGTCCATTCTCAGACTGTTAGTATTGCTATATTTTCAGAACAGTTGTAGTATTGTTAATGACTTAGTGACACTCGATGTCGGAGTTATTTTCCGCATTTTGGTTTTTAGTTTATCCCTTTTATATAAATTTCAGTTTGAAAACGGTTATTATCTAATTTTTTTAATGAAAAATCAAATTGTTCAAGGGTATGTTGGCTTGCCTAGTTCCACAATAGGTGCTATCACGACCGGGTTGATTTTGGGTTGTGACACTCAATCCTATGGTAATACCTTGGAGACAAGGATCACATAGTTGGAGAAAAATGTTAGAATGCAAAGATATGATTGAACATCAGATTCTTTGGCATCCAAGAATGAGATCCTCTTTGTTCTGGTTTGGAAACTGGACAGGGCTAGGAGCTCACTATTTTGTTACACCATCAGAGTTTATGTGTGATGAATCAATACAGAGCATCTATGATGTTGTATAGGATGGTACATGGGATGTAGAGAAGATACTGGAGATACTACCCGAGGAGATTGCAGTTCATATTCTTGATACTATAAAGCCACCAGCAATACAAGGAGAGATTGATAAGCCATACTGGATGTTGGAAACAAAATGTCAGTTTAGTGTGAAATCTGCTTGGGAATATGTTAGGAGGAGAAAAGAACTTATGATTGCATATAAGAATATGTGGATTAAGGGACTGCCCTTCAAAATATATTTCTTTATGTGGAAGGTGTGGAGGAACAAGCTCCCTCTTGATGATTTTATGAGAAGATTGGGGTATCTAATAGATTCTAGATGTTGGTGTTGTGCTAACCCAACGGAGGAGACAATGCAACATCTATTCTTTACTTCCTATGCTGCTAATAGAGTGTGGTCATATTTTCTGTCTCATGCAGTTTTATCAATGACTGGGATCACATTCCATCATGCTATTGTGAAGTGTTGGACTGTCAATGTCATTGCTCGATTGCAACCAATAATTCAAGCATTGTTAGCTATCATAATTTGGGAACTTTGGAAGCGAAGGAACAACTATAAATATGGGGATATTGTGACGGTGAGTAGGGTTATTTATCAAGTTTCTTCTACTCTTCAGTCATTTATCAAATAGAAAATATGGGCTTCATCATGTACCTCATAAATGGCTAGAACTCATTGATATGATGGAGAAGTATACGCTTAATTTGAAGGTCACTAAGGTGATGTGGGAATGTCCAAGCCCAGGATGGGCTAAAGGTAAATACAGAGGAGCTTCCAAGGGTAAACCAAGTAGAAGCTCTATTGTGTTTGTATTGAGAAATGAAGATGGAGATGTAATGGAGATTCAGGAGAGGACAAATTCTGAAGCTGAAGCAAGAGCAATGCTCGAAACTTTAAGGTATTGCATTGAACATGACTATGTGCTGATCGATCTTCACACGGATTCAATGATGCTTAAGAAAGTAGCATCTGGAGAGCGGAATGCTCCATGAGCTATTGCCATTTATGTGGGCTAGATCAAGGAATTGATGGGGAGGTGTAATGTGACAGTAGCACACACCCTTAGAGAGGGCAATAGCTTAACAGATCACCTTGCGAACTATGCCTTAGACCTTGGTCCCATCGAATTCCATTGTTTTGGAGAGTTGGATGTGATGAAGAAGAATAGTAAATAATGATAAGATGCAATGCCCATACCTACGAGTACGAGTGGCAAGAAATTAGGAGAGGGAAATGAGAGATCAACAAAAGGGAAGAAGTTCACCGGAGGTCACATCCTTGACCACCATGTTCGAATTCTTAAGGAGGAGAGCATGGGGTCATTTTTTATACTAACATTGTGTTCTTTTTTGTAGGAGATATTACTATGTTCATGCCCTATCATTTAATACAACTCAATGGGTGGTATTAGCACTAAGTACTCATTCCTTTGAGGGAGTGTCAATGATAGGCACAACTGCACAAGCATGAAAACAAGCTTCGAATCAATATTGCATAAGGATGAATTGGAAATGGACAACCTTGTATTGGATTGCACATACATGAATGGAATGCTGGAGGTTCAATATTATATAGTGCTGGACATCATACAACAAACAAAATGGCTAGCAGCAGCAGTACAAAGGACAAAGAAACAGAGGACTTGGCTGCCCAGATTTTTTAACTGGAATATCTCACGAAGTACTGACTTTGAATACCAAAAGTTGGGTACAAATGATGCATTTGTGGAATCAAAACCACATGCATTACGTTAACTCAACTACCCGGTATTGGCCTCAAGTAGCAAAGTCAGTGACGGATTACTGGAAACCACAAGAAAGTTGGAGCAAACGGCGCT
The DNA here is from genome assembly GCA_005239525.1 of Nicotiana knightiana. Taxonomy (NCBI): domain Eukaryota; kingdom Viridiplantae; phylum Streptophyta; class Magnoliopsida; order Solanales; family Solanaceae; genus Nicotiana; species Nicotiana knightiana. The sequence goes on along the minus strand of ML423184.1, from coordinate 3,613 downwards.
ACTCAACATATGCGCAAAAATGCTGGATTTTGGACGTGTTTGAAGATGCGGCTAATTTTGTTTGGCTTTATGAGAAGGCAGATATGAGTATACTATATACATGTAACATGAGCAAGTTATGGGACTGGGATGAGCAAGCTACAACAAAGGGAACACCATGGCAACAGTGGAACATTTTGGCAATGCACAACACGTTGTAGTGCGCGTGTATAGACATGAGCTTTCAAGATGATATATTCTTATGGCTAATTTCCATAAATAGCCTTTTCATAGTTGAGTATGTACTACCATGGTTGATCCATTTTAACCATGGTAATAGGAGATATGTATTTTCAAGCTTTATTTTCCTACGTTGTGCAAGATTTGATGACATTTTGTTTTTTGCTTTAGATATTTATAAAAACTAGCCCGGTGCACAATGCCTAGTGGATTTATTAAAAAAAAATGTTTTTGAAATTCTACTATTTTAATTTATTTATGGTGTCTGGATCAGTCTATTGAGTTGTAATTTTTGTTACTTTTTGTTTATTTTTTGTATTGCAAAATTTGGAATTTAATCGAACTTTTCTATTGTTTCTGGTTAGATTTTTTCCCCCCCTAATTCCTATTAAATATGTTTAGAGTTTGTTAAGTATTTAACGGAGACAAAAAGTACTCACTTTTAATAAAATTAAAAGATAAAACCTATAAGTATATTTAAGGGTTTTAAACCTCCTCATTCTTTTATTCGTCAAAGCTTATCCTAAATCTCTGTGAAGATTACCACCTTCGCCCTATCCTATCATTTGTATATATAATGTAGTTCAACATTTATTAATATATTTTTCTGAATTTTCTTTCTTAAAATTTTAAAAAAAAGGATTGGCTTTTCCTTTAAGAAGTCATTGTGTAGCAAGCGCATAGTGTACTGTCCATTAGAAATCCCATGAATTTTATTATTAACTTGATAAATTAATTTCAAGATATAATGATTTTCCTATTATAATGGGATTAATGAACTTTATGTCCTTCCATTAAATATTCTGTTTTGCCCTAGATGTTCGGGTTTAAATCCATACCTATGGATTCACTGTTGTCATTTAATCATAGAATCTAATTTTGCCACTAAATATTATTTTATTGTCTAACATATTATCCCATGTAGCTCGTTAAGTTTTACGTTTTTTTTCCCTTTCTATATATTGAGTTGATGAACTACACTCATTTTCGTGTGAAGCTAATGCCCCATCATCTTGACTTTGGAAGAGAGGGAACTAAGCGAGCTTTACAAAATTCCATGTGCCTTAGGTAGCTTGACCAATGGAATACTGGTCTTCCTTTTAATGAATTTTCCTTTTACTACACTTTTCTTCCCTAGTAAAACGGAGATCGTTCGACACTATCGGTTTGATGATATTGCTAATATAATGTGAGTCTATGTAATGTCATTGATTCTAATGTTCATGTCATTTCTAATGAATAGTGTAATTAGTGGTGAACCGAAATGCGCTTCATCGACGGAACATGATACGCCAGCATTGACTAGTGGAATTGGGGGGGGGAGG
>MDKJ01183417.1:0-21358 GCA_005239525.1 Nicotiana knightiana | reverse complement strand
CAGTGTAAGATACTTAAACTAAAGTATTTATACGCTACAATACTACACATTACTACGCTACAATGCTCTACATTTTACTACGCTACAACAGTCTACATTTTATTATGCTAAAAGGGTCTACATTTTACTATGCTAAAAAATAATCTAAACTAAACATGAACAACTAATAAATTAATTACTAATTAGCTTGCGAACTTCAGCTTTAGAGCTGAAGTTTTTGTCTTTGTAACCGGGGAACTTCAGCTCTAGAGCTGAAGTTTTTATCTTTGTAACCGGGGAAATTTTTGTCTTTGTAACTGGGGAGCTTGTAACTCGCGAACTTCTGCTCTAGAGCTGAAGTTTTTGTCTTTATAACTGGGGAACTTCAGCTCTATAACTGAAGTTTTTGTCTTTGTAACTGGGGAACTTCAGCTCTCGAGCTGAAGTTTTTGTCTTTGTAACTGGGGAACTTCAGTTCTAGAGCCGAAGTTCTTGTTTTGTAACTCGCGAAACTAGGGAACTAATCTAGAAGCATTGATACACGAAACCCGGAATTATGAGTTTCGGCATAAGGATCCAGACCCCTTCCGAGAAGCTAGAAAAGCATCTGATGGTAAAGTGGAAGCTAAAGGATATAGGGCTACCACTCTCTAAATAAAGATCTAGATACAGAGTCGAAGAAAAGGTAGGGTGTTTCGTTTTGGAAATAAACAACTCGGAAAGCTTGATCTGTGACGTCGCATAGCTCTTCAGGAAGGCATTAAGAACAAGATTCCATAGAGAAGCGCCATCAAAAATAGAAGCCAGCCAGTTCCAGCAGAGTCAAAGTCTAATAAGAAGGGCCTTGAGCCCGATACTCCTTCTTCAAGCTATCAAGTTTTTGTCTTTGTAACTGGGGAACATCAGCTCTAGAGCTGAACTTTTTGTCTTTGTAATTGGGGAACTTTAGCTCTAGAGCTGAAGTTTTTCTTTATAACTGAGAAAACTTCAGCTCTAGAGCTGAAGTTTTCGTCTTTGTAACTGGGGAAGCTGAAGTTTTTGTCTTTGTAACTTGGGAACCTCAGCTCTAGAGCTGAAGTTTTTGTTTTGTAACTCGCGAACTTCAGCTCTAGAGCTAAAGTTTTTGTCTCTATAACTGGGGAATTCAGCTCTAGAGCTGAAGTTTTTGTCTTTGTAACTGGGGAGAGCTGAAGTTTTGTCTTAGTAACTGGCGAACTTCAACTCTAGAGCTGAAGTTTTTGTTTGTTACTGGCGAACTTCAGCTCAGCGAGGAAAAGGGACTGAAGTTATTTAAAAAATGGGTACAAGTTAAAAGTTTAAAAAAAAAAGGGTATAGGTTAAATGGGGACGACCAAATAGGGTGCCCCGTGCAATTTTTACAAGAGTTCACGTGAACTTTGAAGTGGGCTTTAGCCTAGCCCAAATGCACTGGCCTGCTCCAACACTGTCTTTACTGTTTAAAGTAGCAGAAAGCCATTTCAATCTCAATAATAATGTTTTGGCCCTTTAAGAACAATAACCTTGTATGATCAATTAACCAATAAGGATGACATTGTGTACTAACAAGAAGGTCGTCATGTTTAAACAAAAAGGGCTGATTTCTTTGTTCCAAAAGAGTAGACTCATTTTTCCTTAAAATTATCAAACAACTTTATAAATATACCTCACGGCAATCTTAAATTTAAGAAATAATTAATTTTGAATAATCGTAGTTTGTCTTAAGTGCGATTAATAAATCATCGTGTCCATGGATACGGTTCCCGTGGCATGGTCACGATACGTAAATCTCATTCGGGTGTGCATTTCATGTGACCCGACCATAACTTCGAATAATAATTAAAATAAACATGTTGTAGATCGTGGGTACGGTTCCCGTGACGCTATTAGTAATGTGTACAAAAATAAACGAGTACGCGACATTGCAACTTGTTCAAAACAAATTCCATAAAATAATTAAAATCGGTTTAAAAGGTAAAAATGCATCATAGGTTCTAAATCACCTAATAGATCAGATAATTGGCCAATTAAAAATAGTTGTGCGACCGTGCTAAAACGATGGAATCCGGGAATGCCTAATATCTTCTTTCGGGTTAACAGAATTCCTTACCCGATCTTCTGATTTTCGCAGACTTTAAATGGAGTCATTTTTTTCTCGATTTAGAATTCTAAAATAAACCGGTGTCTTGGGACACCATAAACTATCCCCTAGTGGAGACTTAGATTAAAATAATAATCTCATTTCGATAACGTCACTTTAATTGGAAAGGCTCCCTATTCCCTTGGAAAAAAAGGAGGTGTGACACTAACAGCTTGGTTTCGATTACCACAATTGCCAACCGAGTTCTACGAGGAATCATTCTAGAGAAAATTGGTAATAGCATTGGGAGACTATTAAAAATAGATGTTTGTACATCCTCTACCTTAAGGGGTCATTATGCAAGATTGTGTATAGAATTACCACTGGAGGAACAAGTTATTTCGTTTATCCATATTGGAAGCCACAAGCAAAATGTCCAATATGAGGGTGAGAATTGTTTTTATAAAAATTATGGGAGGATAGGTCATGTAGCTGCAAAATGCCATAATAATAGGACCACGCCAACTGTGTCATCAACACTGCCAAACCACTCACCTCCCCAACCAAATGAAAGCAACAATGCCTAGGAAATTAATGAAGTAGTATGGCAGACGGTTAACTTTACCAAGAAATAGATAGCCAATGGGAGAAGGAATGATGCAATCCAAAAGCCAGGTATAATCAATAATCTACCACATGGAATACCGGGTAAGTTATCTTCTTCGCAACATCCTAATACCAGCTATAACTCTACCAGGAACCAAAATAATTTCAACTCAAAGATCTCCACTTATGAAAATGATCTTTCTACAGATGAGCACGTTACCAGGGGAAACAAGTTTGTAGCTTTAGAAAATCCGCCCATAAATCTGAATAAAAAAGAAATTAAGAATTCAAAAATAATTTTACATTACAAACCTTCTGACTGGCTTCAAAAAATTAGCTTAACAACTACGTGTCCCCCATGAAAGATGCTAGCTTAATTGCCATGCAATTATCTAAGATAACTACTCAATAAAAACAATACTAACCCCTCTCTTAATACTTACCAACAGTGTTCTGAAGACAATTTAAACCCTATTATTAACCCCATTAATATATCCTTAACAAACAATATTAGCTGCATGGATGAAGAGAAGGACCCACAACACCTGTCCCACAACAACTCATTGGATGCACAAATGGCCAATGAAGTTAAACATGTGCCTAACACTATCAATACCCCAAATCCTAATAAAATCTCATCTTCCACAAGTAACCAAAGAATGCAATAGATTCAATAATTACCACCCTACCTATCAACTTAGTCCATAGAGATAATACAAAACAACATTCCGGTAATAACAATGCCAAGAATATCAATTTCCCAACGGAGAAGATTCAGACTTGTCCAAATTGTAAGGCACCAGCGAGCACACACAATGACCAATCCTCCACTAAATCCAACCACTCACCAAACAATATTCTTCATTCAACCACCCCTACCTCAAGACCACCAATCGTTGTCCTGGATAGAGCACGCTCTAATGGGCCATGCAATGTCATTTAACATGATCTTTGATGGCCAGGAGATAGTAATCACTCTCCAAAACTCACACTTTCTGGCTCAGCTAGTATCCGAGGGGATGCACATGGCCATGAGCAACTATCACAATCATGTTTGGTTGAACAATATCCTCCATCCACTAGCACCTTCAATGAATGAAAACCAAGCCCATGCAATGAGAAACCATTGAAACCTACCTCCTCATTTCAATCCTCTACCACCAAAAAATATGATAATGGATCTACCCTTCTTCCCACCAGGAGAGATCTCGAACATCAATCCAATCTTCATTCCATGGGCTACACCTCAAAAACTAGCGCAAAATCAAGCCTATACTACACCACCAGTGAACCAGGCACAACCCCTGCCACCACATCCCAATGTGCCAGAACCAGAAGATCACCAAGTGGTGAATGTAGAAGAGATGAACTTGCTAGGGTCAGAGGAAATAGTGAAATTTTCAAGTCTAAACGAAGTAAAGGTGTATCTTTTCACGAAGTTGCAAGAAAAAAGGTTTATTATTAGTTGCCCCACCCCAACCCTGTACAAACGCTCTATGGACATTAGTCCTCCACATGATCCAACAATGGGGAGCCATGCAATGATATTGGTTCCATCACTAAGGAGGAACCCAGTACTCCATGCAAGGATGGATAATGGCTCAACCAACAACCATGCAACGATGATGTATCAATCAACTAATATCATAATATGGAACATACGTGTTGGTAACAATGATAACGTTCGTATTAATTTTAGGGAAATGGTTGATACCCATAAGCCATGCATGGTGACACTGCTAGAGACTCGTATGGAAAATCATATTTCTCTATTAAGTGAATTTTCATTTTCGGAAATGATTGAGGTTCCTTCTGAAGCAAATACTAAATTACGGCCACCTATCATAAACGTCGCAATGCTATTATGTATTTCACAAATAACAATGGTGATTAGATTTCAGACCCCAAATTAATCCTTGATCATACCCTCTCTGCAACAACCCGACTTGTCGTTTTAAGAATTTATGCCCGTTTGGCGACACAAGGTCTCGAGCAGCTTCGTAATATGTATTATGACTCGGGTGTGTGGTCGAGTTTAATTTTTGGAAGATTCAGAATTTAATTTAAAGAAAAATTCTCATTTTAAAGCTTAAATAGAAAGAGTTGACCAGAGAGTTGACTTTTGAGAAAAAGACCTCGAAATGGAGATTTTATGATGTCAATAGCTTCGTATGATGATTTCGGACTTAGGCGTATGTTCGGATTTGGATTTGGAAGTCCAAAGAATAATTCGGCGAAATTAGAAAGTTGACGTGTTATAATTATATAATTTTATGTGCGGACGAGGTCGATTAATATGATGGATACCAATTGGATATGATAATAAGTGTACAAGGCATATTATAAGATATATGGGGTCTAAGAAAAGTTCTAAGTCCAAGCTAAGTTGGAAAATTTCATAATAGACTAAAATTCTAAGAGAATGCGCACAAGACCCTACTTTGGACGAACATATCTACAAATATATAAGGTTTTATGTGATGAAAAACCTATGAAATTAAATATATTTGATTCTAGTTTCCAATTCTTCAAATCGTTCATCATTTGGACATTCCTACACAAAGTTATGACCAAATTACCAAAGGATGGAAAAATGCAATCCTGTGGGAGAGATTATGCGATCGCATATCAAATATGCGGTCCGCATACTTGATATGCGACCGCAAAACAGGTCGCAGAGTGGACCAGAAATACCCATTTTTGGGCACCGAGTTATGTGATGGTTTTTCTGCCCGCATACCCATTCTGCTACGCATTATGCAATCGAGACCTTTTTTCAGAGGCTTAATCTTCCTATTTTCATAACCCGAACCCATGTTGATAAATAGGCTTTGGGGTTTATTTTGGGGTGATTATCTGAGCATTCTAGAGAGAGGTGAGGGCATTTTAGAGAGATAAGGAGGAAACCCAACATTCAAATTATCCAATCTTGCATCAATCTTCAAGAATCAAGGAACCCAATCACAAAATCTTCATCTAAGACGTAAGGATTCCATACCCTAGTCTTTAATTTTGATTTTCGGGCAAAGATGGGTGATTAGGAGAATGATTCTTGGATGTTAAAGTATTATTTATACATGCTTGTAACAATAATATTGTGGGAAGATTGTTGAATTCAAATAGGTAAAGATTGGGTTGAAAATGGTAGAAATCTTCAAAACATTAATTTAGGATTTGCAAGGCAATCCAATGTCGGAATTCGATAATTTTTGTATGGTTGAACTCGTATCAGAATGGGTGTTCGTATTTCATAAGTTTTTTCGGGATTCGAAACGTGGGTCCCGCTGCTGATTTTAAAATGAATTTCGGATTTTAATCCGGAATATTAGTGATTTTATATGGAATTAATTCCTACGATTCGTATTGAGTATATTGAATTGTTTGTGATTAGATTTGAATATTTTGGACAAGAATTTGCAAGGCGAAGGTTTATTGGAATCTTGCATTTGGTTGCGAAACGAGGTAAGTATCTTGCCTAACCTTGTGTGGGGGAATTACCCCTTAGGATTTGAGTCTTCTATGTTGATTATAGCCCGTGTATGCGAGGTGAAGAGTGCGTCCTCGGACTTATTTATAGGAGATTGGCCTTTTAGGATTCTTAGGTCCTTATATTCCCTGTATAGGAAGTTGTAATTGTTATATCTGAGTTCCTGGTTGCTAGTTTCATCTCTTCCTACTTAAATTGGATTTTCTTTCTTTTAGTTTCCCTTTTGTTGTTTATTTGATATTAATTGACTTAACTGAATATTTTACCTCTTCTACCATCATGTTATAATTTCTCCAAAAACTACCTATTTGACTAGAATTAGTATTATCTAGCCTATAAATGTTTAGCGGTAATTGGAATATCTACACGTTGGTGTCAAGCATGCCCGTGAGTCGTATATTGTGATTTATATGATTTTTCCTTATGTGCTACTTAGGTTTAGTTTGATAATCATCCATGTTGATGGTATTTCCTTGATGTTGCCTATTATTGAGCATTGATTCAAGCTGAGTTTTATTTCGTGAAGCTAATTGTTTAAGCGAGATTGGTTATAGCTGTTTCCCTTGCCGGGATGATCAGTTTCTTATTGTTGACTTGAATATTGTGAATTGTTGCTATATTAGTTTGTTTTCCCCTCGTTACATTGTTTCACTTGTGCTTGTCATTCCTTTCAGTGGCTATTCGTATGAGTGAGTTTTACCGATCTTGTGATTTAAATTCTTGTGTTGATTTGCTTATCGCACTTTGTATTTCTGTCTTTTGTTGCTTTTGCGCTTGTTGTGACAATGTACATTGTTCCTGTCGTATTCTGGTTATTTTCTCCGTTGACTGCATTGCATATTTAAATTGGGACTACGGACGTATTCCAGGAGCTTTCCCCTTGTACTGCATATTTAAATTGGGACTACAGATATATTCCGGGAGCTTTCCCCCTGTACTGCATATTTAAATTACGACCAGTGACGTATTCCGAGAACTTTCCCTTTGTACTGCATATTTACTTTGGGACTATAGACGTATTCTGGGAGATCCCCCAACACTGCATATTTATTTTGGAACTACGGACGTATTCCGGGAGATCCCCCTGAACTACGGGACGGAATCCTGGTTGTTTTATATTGAAGAAAACTATGTTTGTAAAACATTTATTAGAAAGACACATTTGAAAAGCTTTTATTGAAAGGAATTCCGTTTGAGGATTTCGTACTGTAAAGTATATTTATATATCTTTGGAGGAAGTGTATTCCAAAGGAAAGTTTCCAACTGAAATGATTATAATTTTTTAAAAGCTTTCAATATAAACTTGCGATTTAAAGGTTTCGCTCGAAGATTTGACCAGTTTACTGGGTTGTTGTCTAAGGCCTGATGTGGAAGAACTAATGCAGTGCTGAGTTACTGGTCTTCTTATTGTGTTGTGGTTTCCGGTTCTGGCTTGTACTTTCGTCTATCCTTTATGTGTATTATTATGCTGTTCCGTGGTTGTTTGCTGAGTTTCTTCCGCATTGTAGGTGTTATGTTATTTACTATATTGTGCAGCCATTAGATAGATGTCATATTCTGTCATTTCTATATTTATGTCTGTGTAACTTATTAAACCAGTGGCGTCTTGACTAGTCCTCGTCACTACTTCACCGAGGTTCATCTTGATACTTGCTGGGCACCGCTGTGGTGTGCTCATACTATACTTCTGCGCATTTTTTATGTGCAGATCCAGGTATTGATTGTTAGTAGCTGCGCGGATCATTGCCGAGGAGACTCAAGGTAAACCTGCTGCTGCGTTCGCAAGCTTCGGAGTCACCTTCCTACTTTTATTCAACTGTTCTTACTTATTTCCTAACAATTGTATTTAGGAGTTGTAGAAAGTTCCGTAGAGCTTATGACTTGTATTACCATTTTTGGGAAAATACTAAGGCTATTTTTTTCCTTTTAAACCTTTTAAAGCACCAGGTCTGGATAGCTGTTACGACTCAAATTCCCAATCCTAGGGATCGTGATGGCGCCTAACACCACACTTGCTAGGCAAGCCAATGTTAGAGTTCAATTAGCTATTTTCCTTTGATTATCCATGTAAACATAATAAAATAAATTTAAAGTAAACTTAATCTATTGGTTTTCAAAGAATAACTTCAAATATAAAATAATAAACAAATAAATAAACCGAGCCACGAACTAACTATATAAGTAACCCCAAAATACCCCAGGGTCTGGTGTCACAATTCACGAACTACTAAAGAATACTACAAATAATGGGCTGAAAGAAATAATATAACTGTTTTGAGAAAATATAAAACAGTCTCTACGAACTAAGAGAAGACTCTCGGGATCTGCGAATGCCGGCAGATATCCCTCGTGTCTCCGGATAGGATGACTGCTACTAATGCTGGCCGGTACCTGGATCTGGACAAAAGAGTGCAGAGTGTAGTATCAGTACAACCGACCCCATGTACTGAGTAAGTGTCGAGCCTAACCTCGACGAAGTTGTGACGAGGCTAAGGCGGGGCAATTATAACTTAACCTGTGACAATACATATATATAATAACACAATAAAACAATTATACATAAACAAGAAAATATAAACCAAAATAATAAATAAAATAACTCAGTCGCCTATTCCAGGCTTCAGCTGTCACCAAAATTTCACAAAAGTTTCCAAGTTTTCAAACTTTAATTTAAAAATAACCAAATATGCAAGATATGGGAAAACGGTAGGATAAAACAATGAACTTCCAAATCTTGAAATAAAAAAAATCAGTAAAGCATAATTATCCTCCCTTATCACTGTCATATATTTATATTTTCCCTGTCCACCCTTATCACAGTCATATATTTATATTTTCCATGTCCACCCTTATCACAGTCATATATATTTCCCCTGTCCACCCTTATCACAGTCTTATATATTTATTTCCCCTGTCCACCCTTATCACAGTCGTATATATTTCCCTTGTCCACTCTTATCACAGTCTTATATATTTATTTCCTATGTCCACCCTTATCACAGTCATATATATATATTTCCCCTGTCCACCTTTATCACAGTCATATATATTTATTTCTATAAAAAACTTTCACAATTCAGGCCAAGCCTTTCAAAATACTTTTGTCTCAACAGTCATAAACAATAAACAATAGTTCTCACAACTTCATAAATAATATCTCAAATGAACCAACAAGAGTATATAGATATATATACATTTTGTAACATAATGACAACCCACTCAGTCTTTATGTACTATAATGAAACCAAGGAAAACAACTAATACCTTCCCAAACATGATTGCAACAAGACTTACAACAATATAACAAACCAAGTAATTGTAGAAGACAACAATGAACATGAAACAAATTAAAAACATGAAGCAATTAGATTGGAAACGGGGAAGGGATCATGTAAGTGGACCATTTGGTGGTGCATAGATACTCGTCACCTCACCTATACACCACTCACATGCAATTTCACATAACAATTTAGTTGGGGATTCCTATTCCCTCAAGTCAAGGTTAAACCAAGCACTTACCTCAATTTCACAGGCCACTCATTGTTCAATTATAGTTTTTCCCCTTGAATTAACCTCCAATACACTCGAATCTAACCATAATTAACTTAATATCATTAATTAATGCTAAAAGAACTAACTTTACTGAAAATTATAATTTTTCCTAAGTTTTCTCAAAAAAAGTTAAAACCCAACCCCCGGGCCCGCTTGTTCCAAACTCGGTGTTTGGACCAAATTACGTTTACCCATTCACCCACGAGCTCGAATATACAATTAGTTTTGAAATCCGACCTCAATTCGAGGTAAAGATTCGATTTTTACAAAATTCCCTAATTCTACCCATACCCTCAAATTTTACCATGAAAATTCTTAGTTTTTGATTTAAAAGTGATGAAAAACATTGGGTAATTGAAAGAGTACAGTTTATAATTGATTACCAACAACTTGGGGATGAACTTTGATGAAGAAAATCGTCCTTAGGGCTGTGAGGTTCGAAAATTATGAAGAAAAAGGGTTCTGTCCGTGTTTAACAATGTATTTATATAGCTGGGCAGGCCTTCTATGCGCTCGCATGGGCCTGCCAGCGTTCTCATAGAGCCAGGCCTTATTGGCCATCGTGATCGCGTAGGGGGGGGGGGACTGTGTTCGCATAGAGTACTGGGCTCCCCTCCCCCCAGGCCGAATTTACTCAGTGCGATCGCGTGAGAAGTTATGCGTTCACATAGCAGAAATGGTGACCCCTAGAATTTACTCTATGCGATCGCGGAAGCAGCTATGCGATCGGATAACACTAATTCTCTGCGCACCAATAACAACAAAAACAACAAAAACAGCAATCTTCATAAGTGTAAAATACCCCGTGGCCTATCCGAAACTCACCCGAGCCCTCGGAGCTTTAAACCAAAAATGAATGCAAGTCTAAAAACATCATACGGACTTGCTCGTGCGATCAAATCATGAAAATAACATGTAAAACTTTTAATTAAACCTCAAAACTCATCGTTTTTCTCAAGAACACTCAAAGTTCATTATTTCTCAATCGGACGTCTAAATCACGTCAAATAACATTTTCCACCAAATTTCATAGTTATAATTTAAATACTATAACAAATCTGTATCGGGCTCCGGAACCAAAATACGGGCCCGATATCAATGGTTTCAAACATTAATTCTTTTTTTATTTCATTAATATTTCAGCAAAACAATTTCTTTCAAAAATTGATTTTAAGTCTTGGGACCTCGGAATTCATTTCTGGGCATACGCCCAAGTCCTATATTTTAATGCGGACCTCCCGGGATTGTCGGAACATAGATCCGGGTCCGTTTACTAAAAATGTTGACTCAAGTCAACTAAAATCAAATTTTAATTCTAAAAATTATTATTTTTTATATTTTCACATAAAAGCTTTCTGGTTTCACGTTCGGACTATGCACGCAAATCGAGGTAATTAAAATTAGTCTTTTTATAGCTAATAATCCTAGAACGGAGTCTTACATAAAATGACCCCTTGGGTCATCACAATAGCATACATCCCTTCTTTTATAAAAAATATTGGCATATTATTGGTGACTCTGTCACAAAATTATTGTCATAAGGTGTTTGAAACTCAAACATTTTCAATAGGTATAAATGAAACCTTTATATCCCTTATACCAAAATTTTCTAATGCTAATAATCTAAAAAAATTCAAACCTATTCGACTATGTAATACGTCTTATAAACTTATCACCAAAATCATAGCTAATAGGATCAAATCATTCCTCACTACCTCATTAGTCCTCTCCAATCCAGTTTTATAAAGAACAGAAGAGCTAGTGACAACGCCATTATTATCTAGGAAATCATGAATAATCTTCGTAGGTCAAAAAGTGACAACTTCAATACGTTAATCAACATAGACTTAGAGAAGGCTTTCGATAGACTGGAATGGTATTTTGTCTATAGGGCTCTAAGATTCTTCAAATTCCCCTAAAAAATGTCCAAATTAATTATGCATTGTATTAGTACAAGCTCTATGGGGATCCTAGTAAATGGTTATAAAACGAATTTCTTCAGTCCCAGTCGGGGTATACGCCAAGGGGATCCTATATCTCCATATGTCATCATCCTTTGTTTGAAACTCCTATCAAGGCTCATAAACCATCAAGTAGACATTTTAAGGTGGGATCCTATTAAAACAACGCTTAAAGGCCCTTCCTTCTCTCATGTACTATTCACGGATGATATTACTCTAATGGGAAAAGCTAACCAAAAAGAGGCCAATACATAAAATCATGCATGGATTTTTTTTTTGTAATGAATGCGGGCTTTTCATAAATTTCTCAAAGTTTAAGATTATCCTCCCAAAAAACTGCCGTAAGGAAATTACTCGTTATCTCACAATCCTTTTTGGAATAAAGTATAGTTATGATTTTGGTAAGTACCTTGGCTTTCCAATCCTAAATCACTCTCCAAAACCTAAAGACTTCCAATTTGTGTTAGATAAATTTCATACTAGACTGTCACACTGGAAATGTTCCTTCTTAAATATGGCCGGAAAGACAACTTTGGCCACTAATACCTTAAGTGCCATTCTTACTCATTCTATGCAATACACATTAATCCCCACCAAAATCTTAAAATAAATTGATAAAATACAAAGGAATTTTATTCTAAGGATCCACTAACTCTGCTAGAAAACTACATCTTGTTATTCAGCAGATGGTTATGAGGGATAAAGATGAGGGTGGTCTTGATATACACTCAGCATCTTCCAAAATATGGTCTTGCTAACAAGTCTTACCTGGAGATGCTTAAAAACCCTAATACGCCTTGGGCACATCACATTTCTACAAAGTATGCCTGGAAAAAGTCGATGGCTAACACCTCCTTCATTTGGAAGGCTATCCTAAAAGGATGAAAAGTGTGCAACGATGACATATTATGGCATCCTTGTATAAACTCAAATATTAATATCTGGTCCTCAAAATGGATTTACAACTCAAATTCTGTGATGACCCAAAAGGTCATCCCGTGTAATTTTAGCTAAATTTGTGTTCCGAGACTGTGAAAGCCTCCTTTTATCTCACCTCGATGTACGTGCACAGCCTGTGCATGTAGCCGGGAAGTCGTTAAGTGGAAAATTGATAAAATGATGATTTTATAATAAATATTTGAATAAAGTTTACTTTGCTCAACATTTTTGGTAAACGGACCCGGACCCATGATTTGATGATCCCGGAGGGTCCGTAGGAAAATATGGGACTTGGGCGTATGCCCAGAATCGAATTCCGAGGTCCCACGTCTGAGAAATGAATTTTTGAAGAAAATTGTTTTCTGAGAAATATAAAGGTCTTTGAAAATGAGATTTGATGTGAAACCTATGATATCGGGCCCGTATTATGGTTCCGAAGCCCGGAACAGGTTCAATATGTCTTATATGTGTTATCTGTTAAATTTGGTGGGAAACAGACTTAGTGTGACGTGATTCGGATCGAAAATGGAAAATTTAGAAGTTTTGGAAGTTTAAAGGAATTTCATTGATTTTGAGGTTTAAGTCGATATTTATGATGTTATTCTGGTGTTTTGATTACTTGAATAAGTCTGTAGGATATTTTTGAGGTTTTTTGCATAATTGATTTGGACCCCCGAGGGCTTGAGTGAGTTTCGGGTAGGCGTCGGGGTGGTTTAACTTAGAAAAAAATGTAATTTTTTCTGCTGTATGTGGTGTCCAGGTCTTTTGACCTTCGCGATCGCGGTGCACTGCATGCGATCGTGATGGGCAAGTCTGGGAGGGGGTGGAATTACCCTACGCGAACACAGGGCCTTGGACACGAACGCGGAGCTTGGGGAAAAAGCTCTACGCGAACACGAGGGGCCTCACACACGTAATGCAACTGTGGGGCTGGGTACCTAGTACTCTACGCGAACGCGATTGCTTCGTCGCGATCGTAATGTTCCAAGTCTATTACTCTACACGAACGCGGTCTCTTGGTCGCGATCACGATGGTCCAGGTCCAGTACTCTACGCGATCGCAGTAGGCCTGTCGCGATCTGGTAAGCTATTTTCGCGCAGTCATTTATTTTGTCCAAAAACAGAACACTTACGGGAATTACACCATTTTTTCATAACTTCTTCTTCTCCACACCTCCTTGGGCGATTTTTGAATAACCTCTTCACCATAGCTTCATAGGTATGTAATCCTAACCTTGTTTTGTTCCATTTTTATCAACACCCACTAGATTCTAGGCCTAAAAATATGTGATTAAGGGTAGAAAATTGGGGTTTTGGGTAGAGTTAGGGTTTTTTGATTATTTGGGAATTTGACCTCGTTTGGGGTCGAATTTCAAAACAAATTATATATTCGGGCTCGTGGGTGATCGGGTTTTGGTCCGAACCTCGTGGTTGGACCAAGCGGGCCCGGGGTCGATTTTTGGAATTTTGGAAAGAAAGTTGGGAATTCTATATTTAAGCATTGGAATTGAATTGTTAAGTATTTATTGATGTTATTGGGTCAATTATGTCTAGATACTATTGATTTGGATTCGGGTTCGAAAGGAAAAGCGGTGCTTGAGGATTGATTTTGATCTTCGAATTCGAGGTAAGTGTTTGGCCTAACCTTAGCTTGAGGGAATAGGTATTGAGTCCTAATTGCTTCGTGTGTAATCCATGTTCAATATATAGGTGAGGTGACGGGTATCTTTATGTTATTGTCAAGCATGACCGTGAGTCGGAAATTTGCAATTTATATGATATTTATTGGCTTTTACTGTGTTTATGGGTTTAATATCAATTTGATAGATATTCGTTTGGTGGAAATTCTTAGTTATGGGTATTGTTGAGTAGTTGCGGCTCCTACTAGAGGCCGAGGCCATGCTAGAGGTCGAGGCAGAGCCAGTTGTCAGCACAGAGCAGCAGCCCCAATAGAGGATCCTCAAGTGGAGGTTGCTGAGGAGATTCCCACTCGGGCAGTTCCAGCCGGACCAACTCAGGTCCTAGAGGGGTTCATTGCCACCCCGGTTCTTCAGGACGCTCTGGTCCGCTTAGTGGGCCTTATGGAGAGCTTGGCTCAGGCCGATCTTCTTCCTACTGCACCAGCTGTTTCTCAGGATGGGGGAGGGACCCAGACTCCTGCTACCCGCACACCAGAGCAGCTAGCTACTCAGTTCCAGACTCCAGCACCTCAGGAAGCTGGAGCAGCTCAGTCGGGTTTTGTGGCACAGGTAGTTGAGGGGGCATCTATGTCTGTCGACGCTTTGTGGAGATTGGATCGATTCACCAAGTTATTTCCTACTACTTTTACTGGTGCACCATCAGAGGATCCCCAGTATTACTTGGATAGTTGCTATGAGGTTCTTCGGAACATGGGGATTGTGGAGACCAATGAGGTCGATTTTGCTACATTCCGTCTTTCTGGGGCTCAGTTCTCCGATTTGTTCTTGGAGAAATTTCTACCAGTTACCCAGAGAGAGGATCTTTGGAGGAAGTTTGAGCGCCTCCAGCAGGGCTCTATGACAGTTACCCAGTATGATACCCGGTTTATCACTTTGGCCCGACATGCTATCATGGTCCTCCCCACAGATCGAGAGAGGGTGAGGAGGTTTATTGAGGGGCTAGCTCATCCCGTTAGACTCCAGATGGCCAGAGAGACTGGTACTGATATTTCATTCCAGGAGGCGGCCAATGTGGCCAGGCGTATTGAGATGGTCTTATCACAGAGCAGTGGTCAGGGGTTTGACAAGAGACCTCGCCATTTCAGTTGATTCAGTGGTGCCTCATCTGGAGGTAGAGATTCCTTTGGCAGAGGTCATCTTCCTAGACCATTCCAGTCGGCACTTCAGGTATCCTGCAGTGCACCATCAGCTCCTATCAGTGCACCGCCGCTTCAGAGCTTCCAAGGTGGTTATTCTGGTCGACAGGGTTTTCTGGGTCAATATTCTCAGCAGCAGAGATCTTGTTACACTTGCGGTGGTATGGGGCACATTTCGAGGTTTTGCCCCCGAGCTTCTAGTGGTTCTCAGTATCAGGGTTCCCGTGCTATGATTCCCGCACCAGGTGCACCCCGACCCCCTAAGCCAGCTAGGGGTAGAGGTCGAGGTGCCAGAGGTGGAGGCCTGATAGTTGGAGGTGGAGGATAGGTTATGAGGGGTAGAGGTCAGCCCGCAGCAGGTCGACCCAGGGATGTTCAGACTGGTGGGGCTCATTCCCGATGCTATGCTATTCCTGCCAGGCCTGAGGCTGAGGCCTCTGATGCAGTCATTATAGGTATGGTTTCAGTTTGCAGCAGAGATGCTTCGGTTTTATTTTATTCGGGTTCTACATTCTCCTATGTGTCTTCATATTTTTCCCCTTATCTGAGCATACCCCGTGATTCCCTAAGTACTCCTGTATATGTGTCTACCCCGGTGGGTGATTCTATTATGGTAGATCGAGTCTACTGTTCATGCGTAGTGGTTATTGGTAGTCTGGAGACTCAGGTAAATCTCTTGCTTCTTGATATGTCGACTTCGATGTTATTTTGGGGATGAATTGGCTATCTCCCTACCATGCTATTCTGTACTGTCATGCCAAGACAGTGACCTTGGCCTTGCCGGGAGTACCTCGATTGGAGTGGAGAGGGATTCCTAGTCATTTTTCTGGTAGAGTTATTTCATATATGAAGGCTCGACGCATGGTCGAGAAGGGTTTTTTGGCCTTGGCCTATGTTCGTGATTCTAGTGCTGAGGTTCCTTCTATGGAGTCTGTGCCCGTGGTTAGTGAGCTTCCAGAGGTATTCCCTGCTGACCTGCCGGGTATGCCACCCGACAGGGATATTGACTTTTGTATTGAGGTGGCTCCGGGAACTCAGCCCATTTCTACACCGCCGTATCGTATGGCCCCGCCAGAGTTGAAGGAGTTTAAGGATCAGTTGCAGGATTTGTTGGATAAAGGCTTCATCCGGCATAGTGTTTCTCCTTGGGGTGCCCCAGTGTTGTTTGTCAAGAAGAAAGATGGCTCGATGAGGATGTGTATTTACTACCGGCAGTTGAACAAGGTTACTGTTAAGAATAAGTATCCTTTGCCGAGGGTTGATGATTTATTTGACCAGCTTCAGGGTGCTACAGTGTTTTCCAATATTGACTTGAGATCTGGTTACCATCAGCTAAGGATTAGGGTGTCTGATGTCCCTAAGACAGCCTTTCGCACTCGGTATGGGCATTATGAGTTCTTGGTGATGTCATTTGGGTTGACAAATGCCCCCGCTGCTTTTAAGGAGTTGATGAACCGAGTGTTGGATTCGTTTGTTATAGTCTTCATTGATGATATTTTGATTTACTCCCGTAGCCGAGAGGAGCATGAGCAGCACCTTCGAGTCACCCTCCAGACTCTAAAGGACAGTCAGTTGTATGCCAACTTTTCCAAGTGTGAGTTCTGGTTGTGTTCGGTTGCATTTCTAGGCCATGTGGTATCGTCAGAGTGTATTCAGGTAGATCCCAAGAAGATTTTAGCAGTCAAAGATTGGCCTAGACCCACCTCAGCTACAGAGATCCGGCGCTTCTTGGGCTTAGCAGCATATTATCGCCGGTTTGTGGAGGGATTTTCATCCATTGCAGCCCCGAGGACCAAGTTGACTTAGAAGGGTGCCCCATTCAGGTGGTCAGATGACTGTGAGGCGAGCTTTCAGAAGCTTAAGACAGCCTTGACCACGACACCGGTGTTAGTTTTGCCCACACGTTCAAGACCATATACCGTGTATTCTGATGCTTCACGGGTTGGACTCGGTGCAGTGTTGATGTAGGATGGCAAGGTTATAGCCTATGCTTCTCGTTAGTTGAATGTTCATGAGAAGAACTATCCAGTTCACGATTTGGAGTTAGCAGCTATTGTTCATGTGTTGAAGATCTGGAGGCATTATCTGTATGGTGTGTCCTATGAGGTGTTCACGGATCATAAGAGTTTGCAGTACCTGTTCAAGAAGAAAGAGTTGAATATGAGGCGGAGGAGATGGCTAGAGCTGTTGAAGGATTATGACATTACCATCTTATATCATCCGGGGAAGGACAATGTGGTGGCCGATGCTTTGAGCCGGAAGTCAGCCAACATGGGTAGTCTTGCTTATATACCAGTTGGGGAGCGACCACTTGCTTTATATGTTCAGGCTTTGGCCAATCGGTTCATGAGATTGGAGGTTTCTGAGACTGGCAGTGTTTTGGCCCATACTGTGGCCCGTTCTTCATTGTATGATCATATTCGGGACGAGCAGTATGATGATCTCCATTTATGTGTTCTTAGAGATACGGTCCGGCACGGAGGTGCCAAGCAGGTCACAGTTGATGGTGAGGGAGTCTTGAGGATGCAGGGTCAGATTTGTGTACCTGATGTTGATGGCATTCGTGAGTTGATATTGTAAGAGGCCCATAGTTCCCGGTATTCCATTCATCCGGGTGCCGCAAAGATGTACCAGGACTTGCGGCAGCATTATTGGTGGCGGAGGATGAAGGATATTGTAGCATATGCAGCTCGATGCTTGAACTGTCAGCAGGTTAAGTACGAGCACCAGTGACCCGGTGGTTTGATGCAGCAGATTGAGCTTCCCGAGTGGAAGTGGGAGCGTATTACCATGGGTTTCGTAGTTGGACTCCCACGGACTCAGAGGATGTTTGATGCGGTGTGGGTCATTGTGGATAGGCTGACCAAGTCAGCACCCTTCATTCCTGTATCAGTTTCGTATCCCGTGTCCATTATATCTGACCGAGGTACTCAGTTTACCTCCCATTTCCGGAGAGTATTTCAGCGTGAGTTGGGCACACAGGTTGATTTGAGCACAGCATTTCATCCTCAGATGGACGGACAGTCCGAGTGTACTATTCAGATTTTGGAGGATATGTTGCGAGCATGTGTCATTGACTTTGGAGGTTCATGGGACCAGGTTTTGACTTTAGCTGAGTTTGCCTACAACAACAGCTATCAGTCGAGCATTCAGATGGCTCCGTATGTGGCGTTGTATGGTAGGCGGTGTCAGTCACCAATTGGATGGTTCGAGCCGGGAGAGACTAGATTGTTGGGTTCAGAGTTAGTCCAAGATGCCTTGGACAAGATGAAAATCATTCAGGATAGACTTCGTATAGCCCAGTCCAGGCAGAAGAGTTATACGGATCGCAGGGTTCGTGATTTGGCATTTATGATTGGAGACCAGGTATTTCTTCGAGTGTCGCCTATGAAGGGCGTGATGAGGTTCGGGAAGAAGGGCAAGTTGAGCCCTAGGTACATTGGTCCATTTGAGATTCTGGATAAGGTAGGAGAGATGGCCTACATACTTTCCTTGCCACTATTTTATCAGCCGTGCATCCTGTGTTTCACGTATCTATGCTTCGGAGGTATATTGCCGATCCATCTCATGTACTTGACTTCAGCGGTGTCCAGTTGGACAAGGATTTGTCTTATGAGGAGGAGCCGGTAGCCATATTAGCTCGGCAGGTTCGTCAGTTGAGATCGAATAGCTATCCTTCGGTTGGTGTTCAGTAGAGAGGTCAGCCTGTCGAGGCAGCTACTTGGGAGTCCGAGTCCGATATGCGGAGCCGATATCCCCATATTTTCCCCGATTCAGGTACCATTCTATGTCCGTTCGAGGACGAACGTTTGTTTTAGAGGTGGAGATTGTGATGACCCAAAAGGTCATCCCGTGTAATTTTATCTAAATATGTGTTCTGAGGCTATGAAAGCCTCCTTTTATCTCACCTCGATGTGCGTGCGTAGCCCGGACGTTTAGCCGGGAAGCCGTTAAGTGAAAAATTGATAAAATGATGATTTTATAATAAATATTTGAATAAAGTTGACTTTGGTCAACTTTTTTGGTAAACGGACCCGGACTCATAATTTGACGGTCCCGAAGGGTCCGTAGGAAAATATGGGACTTGGGCGTATGCCCGAAATCGAATTCTGAGGTCCCAAGTCCGAGATATGAATTTTTGAAGAAAATTGTTTTCTGAAAAATATAAAGGTCTTTGAAAATGAGATTTGATGTGAAACCTGTGATATTGGGCCCGTGTTATGGTTCCGGAGCCCGGAGCAGGTTCAATATGTCTTATATGTGTTGATGTGCCAGAGAATTTCGGCACATTTAATACCAAATTGCTTAGGTTATAGCTTGTTTCAAGAGCATTTACTTTTTTTTACTTATAGAATTATGATGTTTTGCCGTAGATGAGGCTTAAACACTCAAGAACATGGAAAAGAGATCAAAGGAGATAAAAAGGGAAGAAATTAATACTATGCGATCACATATTTGACAAGAGGATATCACAGAACTAACATGCGAATCGCATAATGCACCAAGGGACCGCAGACCTCAACAGAAAGATCGGCCAAATTCAAGAGCAAGAATGCGGTCGATTATGCGACCACATAACTCACATGCGAGCCGCAGAGTTAATCGCAGAATCCCGTGTGCCTGATGCTGCCTCAAGATGCGATGCCAATCTACGATCGCCTATCAACAATGCGAACCGCAGATCAACAGTGCGAACCGCATATCAGTAATGCGGTGACGACCTAGAAACTAGGGTTTTGAAACGCGAACACAGAGTTGACTTGAAGGGGTATTTTTGTCCGTTTTTGGCCCCGATTTTTGGCCCACTATAAATAGATTTATTAGGGTTTTGTGGGTCATTCTTGTCTAGTTTTAGAGGGACATTACCCTATTAAATATTCTCCTGCTTTTTGGAAGCATTAGAGCAAGAAATCCATGGTTTTGTAAGCATTCATGACACTTATTATTCTTAGCTTTTTGTCATTTGGTATGTGTAGCTAGCCTTAAATACTAAGGTTGTGGACCCTAAATGGGTGTTATGTATTTGTATATTTGCCATTGAATATATGCATAATGGGTTGTTGATATTTATTTACTCTTCATTTCATGTTTATTGTTAGTGGTTGCAAACATTAACTTATGCCATAAATTCTTTCTTAGCTTGGAAAAGTGGGTTAGACTTGGTAAGAGTAAATATCAATGACTCAAGGCTTTAAACCTTGTTTAATAGAATCACTTAGGAATAAGTTGGTTTTATTTGGCAATAAGTGATTTGGTTTTAGTGCAACTCTTTTATATTTGGAAAAATTATAAAGAGGAGATTCTACCCTATTATTGGGAAATATTGGGTAGACATTTAGAAATCATTGCATATCAAGAACTTTCCATTAGAAATATATCATATTAATACCCATTTGCATTACACTTCATAAAAGGGGACACAACCTTGGTCTACTTAATCATATTAATTACAACTTTAATTAATTCTCCTTGACACTACATTTACTAGATTATTACACAACAAACCCCATATTCCCGTTCACTAATGGAATGGAATTATGATTTGAGTTAAGAATCACACTATCAAAGTATTATTTTCACACCTATTCCCTGTGGGATTCGACCCCAACCTTGTTGGGTTATTATATTTGACTTCGACCGCTTTACACTATTTTAAAGTGTAATTTGAGCGTATCAAATTTTGGCGCCGCTGCCGGAGAATACTGTTTTGAAATTACTAGTTAGTGTCTACTTCACTTTATATGTGTTCTATTCCATCACAAGTTGCTTGTTTTGTATTGGTGTCGCAGGTCACAATGACCGAGTTGTATGGAGAAGAGGAAAATCCTTTCGCCGATATTGAGGAATACATCGACGATTCCAATGCCATCCTTCCACCGGCAGTTGGTGCATCGACATTTAAAGTGGACCATGGAATGATA
>ML423177.1:4468-50608 GCA_005239525.1 Nicotiana knightiana | reverse complement strand
AGTTAATTAGAATGCAATACGAGTGGTGAATAGATCACAACCCTGGAATATTTGTCTCTACTGAATACATAACAATATTTTTGTCACTTGATAATTAGTTATTTCATAGAATCCTAGTATAAAATAGTTGCATCCTTGATTTTATTTTGGCTTAATTAAATAACGATTAGAGTGAATTAGCAAGTAGTCTACGCAAGTCCTTGTGGGTTTGACATTCGATTTAACATTATATTACTTGTTACGATCACGTATACTTTCCTGGGCGTTTACAACCAACAGATATCGTCAACAAAGATAATCACAAAGGAGTCAAGAAACGGTTTGAAAACCTGATTCATAAGATCCATAAAAGCTGATGGGGCGTTGGTTAGCCCAAAAGACATTACCAGAAATTCCAAGTGCCCATAACGAGTCCTGAAGGCGGTCTTAGGAATATCCTTCTCCCTGATCTTTAACTGATGATATCCGGACTGTAAATCAATCTTTGAGAAGAACCTAGCACCTTGCAATTGTTTGAACAAATCGTCTATCCGAGGCAATGGGTACTTGTTTTTTATGGTGACCTTGTTGAGCTGCCGATAATCAATAAACATCCGAAGCGATCCATATTTCTTTCTGATAAAAATAACTGGTGCGCCCCAAGGCGACACACTAGGCCTAATGAAACCTTTTTCTAAAAGGTCCCTCAATTGTTCTTTTAACTCCCTCAATTCTGTCGGCGCCATCCTGTAGGGTGGAATAGATATTGGTTGCGTATATAGAAATACATCAATCCCGAAATCAATCTCTCTATCTGGTGGAATCCCAGGAAACTCATCCGGAAAGACCTCAAGAAACTCATTCACGATAGGCACGAACTCGGGAGCAGGCACCTCTGAAGTGGTGTCCGCAACCCGGACCAATTGGTAGAAGCACCCTTTTCTGATCATCTTTGAGGCCTTAAAGTAGGAAATAAACCTACCTCTTGGCACAATATTATCCCCCTCCCACTCGATAATTGGTTCATTAAGAAACTCGAGCCTCATAATTCTAGTGCGGCGATCGAGTTTAGCGAAGCACGAATAGAGCCAATCCATCCCCATAATCACATCAAAATCTACCATTCCTAACTCAACAAGATCGGCTTTGGTATCTCCACCATGCACCATGACAACACAATTCCTATAGACTCGCGGCCCTGTAATAGATTCACCAGCCAGAGTCGACACAGAGAACGGCTCACGGAGCTGTTCGGGTTATATCCCAAAACTCGAAGCAACAAAAGGGGTGACATATGATAAGGAAGACCCGGGATCAATAAGAGCATAAACATCATGGGACTGCACAGTCAGAATACCTATGACGACATCTGGAGAAGCCTCCACACTCTGACGACCACTCAAAGCATAGAATCGACTGGGTCCTCCCCGACCTCGGGCACCACCCCTGGCTGCACCATGCCCTGCTGGTGCTGAAGGGCCTCAGGCTGGTGGGTGTGCTGAATATGTAGTAGCTGAAGAACTAGATGGTTGTGCGGCACCCCATCCTGCACCCTGGCTGAATAAAGGGCAGTCTCTATGAATATGACCCCTCACCCCACAACCATAGCATACTGGACGATCCAGATAACAAGGCCCAGTATGAAACCTCTCACACTTGGGGCATGGGCCCCTCTACTGCTGCTGGAACCTCCCACCTGAACGGCTTGGCTGATGGAACCCCCTGCCGCCAAAACAACCTCCATGCTGCTGATGATGGTGACGCCCTGGTGGCGGGGCACTAGCTGATGACTGAGCATGAGACTGGGATGGTCCTGATGACCCTCTCCCAGGAACTTGTCTCCCTCCTCCAAAAGAACCCCCATGGCTGCCCGCTGATCGGGCTCTACTACTACTCTCTCTCTCCATTCTTATCTTCAATTTCCGAACCTCCGTAGTGTGGGAAAATCCCACAATCTTCCCATAGTTCATATATGAATGCAGAGCAGCTGTAGCAACTTCATTAATAACCAAGGGACCAAGGCCCTGCCTGAACCGACGAACTCTAGCCTCCATAGTAGACACCATATGAACAGCATATTTGGACAAGCGCACGAACTCCATGTGATACTCCCACACACTCCTGTTGCCCTGCTTGAGGAACTCAAACTCTGTAGCACAGGCTACCATAGTCTCGGCGGGCAAGAAATGGTCCATGAAGGAATCTATAAACTCATCCCACCTCGCCGGAGGGCTCCCCTCACCACGGGAACTCTCCCAAATTTCGAACCACGAATATGCCGCTCTCTTCAGACGATAGGAAGCAACTCAACCCCCTCTGTCTAAGTAGCCCTTATAACTCGGAGGGTTTTGTACATCTCATCAATGAACTCTTGAAGATCAGCCTCTAGGCCGGTGCCTGTGAACTCTGGAGGGGCTAACTGTAGAAACTGGTTGACTCTGGAACCTAAAGAATCCCCTGGCTCGCTAGAGGATGTAGGGGCAGCATTTGATCTTTGGGCCTGGGAGGACACTAACTGGGTCAACATCTGGATAGCTCCCCTGAGGTCCCCATCAGAAATACCGGAACCGGAAGCTGGAGTTGGAGGTGGGTCAGTAATATCAGCGGGAGGGATTTAGCACCCTCCGTTGGAGCTGGAATAGGAATAGTCTGGCCTGAAGCGGAGGAGTCGAGATGGTTTATGGTCCGGGGTTAATTTGCACCCGCACCACTAGATGGGGAATTTACAACCACTCCCGGGGTGACATTGGCCTCTAGGCCGAGTCGAGCTCTCTTCTTGGGTGCCATTTACTGAAAGTTGAAACAACGCACGGGTTAAAGATAGACAACCTCACCTTTCACCACATCGCACGATACCGAATAGCAATAAAAGAGTATTTTCCTAAATGTCCATGCAGCCCCCTAATAATAGATGTGGTCGCAACACACCGATAAGAAGGGCTCTACTAGACACGGCTCTGAGACATCTTAGGACACTTTTTAAAACCTGAGGCTCCGATACCAAGTTTTTCACGCCCCAAAATCGAGGGACGAGACCGGCTCTTAACCGGATGATCTCGGTCAAGCGGACTTGGATTGCCTTTCCTACCCAACGCATTTCACCGTGTTCATAATATACATTTTATAAGTGAAATAGCAAAATAGATTCAAAACATGCGTTTACAACATAAATCCCTTTCTTCTTTTAACATTTTCAACATTTAATCTTCCCAAAACATACATTTTAAAATACAGCACTCCCGATACGGGATCATGATTATGAACGAGTACGAAAACTACCCAAAATACATATATACAACCCACATAATGTCCACGGAGCCTCTAAGAGTACGAAGAAGAATACATAGACCTGCCGACAACAAGGCCCCGGTTATACCTCAAAATAAAAGACATATACAAAACGAGACAACATGTACTACGCACGGCCCCGAGAAGAAGTGGGGCTCACCAAGATTGCTGAAGAGATGAAGGGAAGGCATCACTATCGGCGATCATAGCTACCTGCTATGGAACCACCTACATCCATATAAAAGATGTAGATCCCCGGCAAAAGGGACGTTAGTACCATTGAATAGTACTAGTATGTATAAGAAAACCTACTCCACATAGGATAAATAAAATCAGTTAAACATGAACAGAGGCATCATACAACAGTACACTGAACCATGGATAATCATAACAAGAAGTACCACATCCCACAACCCGTTTTGCCACCTTTTGGTTAATGTACTTTTAAGTTTCGTCTTGTTATTATTATTACTGATCCACCGTATCATTCTCACATAGAGTCCGGTCTCTTCCCGATTGGCTAAGACATCCTAGGTGAGGTCCGAATTTCAATCACATCACATATAACCACCGTGGCTTGTCCTCACGGAGTTCGATCTTTGCCCGAATCGGCTAGGCTAACACTGTGGCTCGTGCACAGCACACGGAGTTCGATCTCTGCCCGATCGTCTAGGCCATCTCTATTGAAAACAATGAGGACAATAATCATCATCAAATCATAATCATATCATAACATCAAGTCATCCATGTCTACGGCATGGAGTCCGATCCCAGCCAGACCGGATAGGCCTTCTCACCCCTTGGACATTCTCCTGGTACAATTATGGATGTTTTAGGTCACTTACATCATTTTTTTAACCTTTTTGTTCCCCAAAACATATTGCTCTTGGATTCATATTTCATATCATTAGAGTCCTTTAATTCTTTTTTCGCGACAATTCATCCTTTAATCTATATTCCATAACCATCTCATCCATTAATAGATATTTCACAATTTTCCAATCCATTGTATCATGTTTCGTAATAGTTCAACCTCATATTCACATTTCACTTAAGTACCATATCTTTACTCATATTTCATGAAAATCCACCCTTTTACATTTTTCACACCCATCATATAATAGGAGCACGCACACAATAAGAAAGAACATGATGGTCAACATGTTTACATTCCACTAGAAAGACATCATGGTGGTAGCATATAGGAACATGAAAATAAGAATTCCTCAATTAAGCACATAGAGCACATAATTTCCATAGAGGGTCAATAAGAGAGTAATACCCGGAAAATGACCACAACGGGCTTATCGTATGAGGATTAGGGTTAGCCATACATACCTCGAGTTGGAATTTCCCTTTTATTTCTATCCCAAATCACCGGACCTTCTAACGCCTTCAATCTAATTTACAATGTGACACATTCAAACTTAGAGTTAGGAACCTTGAACTCATTTGGGCATTTTATCAAATACTATATGGTCCTTTAGATTAACTAGCCCTCTTTTTTAATGAAAGGTTGCCCTAGCCTACTTCCCTTCACATGCATGCAAGGTCTTAACTCTTATCTTCAAGAACCAATCTATGTGTGTCATATTCTAACTAAAATCTAAAAATTTGGGGAAATGGGGTGGAGGCTTACCTCTTATGGTGAAGAAGATGATGACTACTCGATTAATTCCAGGCCTGAGTAGAGATGGAGGACCAACTTGGGGAAGATGAGGACTTCTCTCACTAGAACCCACTCTCACTTCTCTCTATTTTGATCAGATATTCTTTAAAAATTAAGGGGATGGGTGTTTCATTAAACTGGGGGTCGGGTTTTAAAATTAGAAATTAGAAGCCCCGAAGAAGGTATGTGGTTAGGAATACGATCGCATATATGCGATCCGCATATATGCGATCCGCATACCTGTCACATAAATGGCCTTCATATGGGCTAAAAAGGAAAGCAAACTTCCCAGGTATGCGACCACTATGCGGTCCGCATACCTGTTATGCGATATCATAGTGCGTTTCATAACTCCCTCCGCAAAAAATGGAGGTGCAAGACTGAGACAACTATGCGGCCCGCATTCGTGAAATGCGATCGCATTATGGGCCGCATAGCTGTCCTCAAAATGGACAGCAACTGTCCAGGTATGCGACCACTATGCGGTCTGCATACGTGATATGCGATCGCATAGTGGACTGTAGACCCGCGCAATTCTGGAAAATTTTATCTTTTAAGTCCTGGGGTGCTTTTTACTCCAAAAGGGTCCGTTTTATGATTTACTACTGATATAACAACATGGGGACCTACCCGGGCATCATTTTTAGTCAAGAAAATCTATGGGTCTTTACACGGTCCCACTCCAGATCTCCTAACAACCCCGTAAGTCGTTTGTGCACCTAACCCTATACTTTGCGTCCGTTCTTGTAAAACTTCATCAGTATACTTCACCGATGATTCCCGAACTACATACGGCCTGATTCTTGTAAAACTAGGGATATGTAGGCAACTCAGAAGCCAGGGTACGGCCTAAATCTCTCCAAATCGTTTCTCTCGGTCAAATTTGACCATCATATCTTTACCCGAAAACTCTTCCATCCTCCCCGGGTAAAGAGGGGCAGCTGTTGATACCCAATTTTTCTCACAATATTTAAAAATTGCATATATACCTTCAAAAACATGCTTTCATAGCAATTGGTATTTTTCTATAATTTTTCCATATTTTTATTAATTTATTTTAATTTATCCAGTGTTTTAATTTCTATTAATTAATTCAAAATTGAATTACAAACAATTTCAAAAGCATTCTTGATTTAATTTATTATTTAGGGTCCTACTAAGACCAAATTATTTCACAATTATCCAGATTGGCACTCTTTAGCTATAATTGCAATAACTTTGCAATTATAGCCTAAACATATGTTTTATGCTACTTTGGCCCAATAATTAGTCATTTTATATTTTTTATACTAATTAATCATGTTAATTTAATTTTATTAAGCATCAATTTCATTTTTATAATTACCAGCTATTTTATAAATTATTTATCTCTTTTTAATTAGATAGTTAATAGTTAGCCACTATTATTTAAATTCTAGCCTAATTATATCTGATCCATAACCCATTTAATCAACCCAATACCCACAACCCAGTCTTTACAACAACCACGCCCAAACCTAAATCCCATCCTGACCATTGATCAAAATTGATCAACGGTCCGGATTTAACCTTACTAAATTAAGACCTAGTGACTACCCCTCCCCCCCATCTCTCATTTCCCCCTCTCATTTCACTCAGCCATCTCTCAGAGTTCTCTCATCTCTCTCTCTCTAAAACGCTCCACCTGCTAGGCCAATTTCCTCCCTTCTCTGGCTGTCTCCCTGTCGGAATCCATGGTGACCAGCCTTACGGCTCCCCCTTGAACGTGTGTCATTTTTTTGAGGCCTTCAAGTGAACCAGAGGCGGTTCACTCACCTCCCATGGTTTCTCATGCCATTTTTCGGCCATCCATTGCCGTCCGGGTAAGATTTTTACCGCTTTCCGGTTAACACCGATGATTTTGAGTTACTTCTCCTTCTCTCTGGGTTCTCTTTGAAACCCTAACTGCTAAACTTTCGATTTTCTTAGATTTGTGATAGATCTGGGTATATCCAGAGTTATCTTGCTATTTTCCCTAAAAGGTTTTCCGATTTTCTCAAAACGACTCTTCATCTTCGAACTAGGGTTCTTAAACACCTTTTCAAAAAATGCTGGCTTCTTCTGATTTTTGTATTAATCTGTGAGTCTCTATGTTTAAAACGTTTGTTTAAGCTTTCTCCTCTATTCGAGTTATTCTGTTGAAAACCCTAATTTCCTTAGTTCTAATCCTAGGATTCTCAGTTGTTTCTGATGATATGTTCTATTATGTGTACTGTTTTCTCATGCATATTGTGATTTTGTAATTTTTACCCTATGTTTGTTTGTTAGGGTTTCTGATTGCAATTATTCCTGCCTATTATGTGATTCACTCGGTTGTTGTTCATCAATGTTGCTGAATCTTCACATCTCCTACATGTATTGCATTTATTCTGTTAATTTAAGACCATGCTCTATGTGAATCCCTGATTCATGTGATTTTGCCCTATGTTTGCTTGTTAGGGTTTCTGATTTTCGTCTATTTGTGAGTTTATTCTATCTGTTCCCATAAGCTTGTGCCAATTCCTCCTAAATCAGTATCGTTTTCTATTTGTGAATCCCTGAATCTCTATGGTTGATACTTCACTGATTTTGCATAATGTTGACTGCCTGATTTCGAGTATTTCCTTACTGTGTGATATTTTCCTTAATTGATAATGATTCCCTGTGATTAGAACCTCATTCGAGGACTCTCTTATTAAGTTCCATAATTAAACTTGTCATGCCTTATTTTTTGTGAATAAACCTGCTGTCAAATTAATTCTTATATACTTTCCTTAATTGGTATATTCTGTACTTAGACTCAATCATATGCTCTATACTTTTACTACCCCTTATATGGTAAATCAGTCTTTCTCAACTGATTTTCTTTCCTTGATTATCCATGTTGGTGTCCGTTTGAGTTATGACTCCTTGATTGAAGGGAGTACTGACTTTGATTCTCTAATGATTAATCCTGATTCCTTTAATTACTGCGTAACTACAGACTTTACCTTATTTTCTACCTGCTTTCAAACTATGTATACTCTCTACCCTTCATTAATAAAGACACTGAACAACACTGTTCAACTCTCTCTCTCTCTCTCTCTCTCTCTCTCTCTCTCTCTCTCTCTCTCTCTCTCTCAACTAAAACTTGCTACTATCTCTATTCTCTCTTCTATTTGCTACTACTCTAAGTTAGCCAGCTGCAAGTCAAGGCTAACTACTGTGCATCTCCTATCTTCTGCTTTGTGTTACTACTTTCTTCACTTCACTGGTATGTTCTAATTCATATTTCAGTTCTCAAACCAACATGTTTCTATTACTGTTGCAGTTTATTGTGTTTCTAATTTGCTTTTACTTATTATTCTGTTGTTCAACATGTAATTAGGATCTTGGATTCCATCTAGCATGTCTTTGTGTACTCCAAATTTGTCTTTATGTGAATCTCCATGCTTATGTTTGATACATCATATTAGAGTGTCTTCTACTGTCTTAAGCTGGTTGGTATTGCCATGTTAGTTTCATCCTATACCCTGTTGATCCTCTGAACCCTCAGGATTTCTGATTGTTTATGCATGCTCCTACCTGTTACATGTTCAGTACTCTGCACCTATGTGTCCCTCAAACCCCCTTTCCCCTGTTGTGGTTGTTGGATTATTCTGGGTCCTTTGTGTGATGCTGACTTTGCCTTGGTTCTGAGATTGGTGTTCATGTTCTTTAAAATTGTTTTCACCAGTTAAACTTTTGTTATATTTCCATTAAGTCTTTTTTCCAAAACTGTTTTCTTATCCAAAGTCTTCAAACTATATCAAGCACTCTCACTCTACTCTTAGACATTAGGTTCTACCCCTCTTGTGTGAGCATTGCCTTGGGACCCTTGAGCTCCCTCTGAACTTTGACACACAAAGGCTGGCCATTCCACACTGCACTTACTCTATCTTGGCTATGAAATCTAGGTGTGAGCACTGTCCGGGATCCCTTGAGATCCTTAGGTAACTTTGACACACCTGGATCATGTGAAGGGTTGTGAACCAATGGCATTTGAGGATCTGGAAACTTGGGCCTACAATGGAAGGCTCCCTATAGTTAACTTCTTTTTTTCCTTATGTAATTCTATTCAGAGGTTTGTAATAATTTGTAAAAATGATTCTGGGGTTGGATAGTAGAAATGGTTGGGGATATGCATGCTATAGTATAAGTATGGTAGATATCATGCTTTTCTAGGTTTATTTTTTATATGCGCACTAGTAACCATGTCTAGGAATCAAGTATGCCATGCATTTAGATACCATGTCACTTAGGTTCATACATCTGCTTTTCTTTCAGCATGTCATCACTCATTGCCTTCACTTAGAAATCTTGTTTATAGGATCAGTAATAACAACAAAACTGTTACCATTTGATTCTGTCCATGCATTCTGAAAAAATACAGTCTAGATCATGCCTTAGAACAAATGTGTTAACAAATATGCAATCATGCTATACACGTAGAGATCTTGTTCTAGGTAAACAACGATTAAAATATGTCACATGTGTTATTCCTGAAACTATGCATAATGTTGTGATTCTATGTGCATTTAGAGATCTTGTTTTAGCAACTGCATATACATCATTTGGCATTAGATATCATGTTATAGGATCGTACTCATTTAACTACACTTATTCCAAATATAGATATATAAAATAGTCCCCATGTTCTAACAAACTGGTAATTAGTCTCTGAATGCTTGTAACACCTAGAACTGCATGTTATTAAGTATAACAACCTAAAATTGTCATCATATCTGAATAACTCCTATATGCCTAGGCAAGTCTTAGATAATCAACCATAAAGAAATAAAACCAGAACTGTCCTTTGTGATTAGTGTTCAACTGTCAGCATGTTTAAAATCAGTAGGCAAGCGTGATTAAGACTTCCTCTCTGAGTTATGCAATAAATTTGTGTTATCACTTAGATACCATGTTTAGAATTTGAACCTGAATCTGGACCTTAACTGTGTATGAGTCATGTTGTTTATGTGTACTATGTGTGGAGGTATACTTGAGACTTTTATTTGCTTTACATGCTCCCCTTAATTGAAGTCCTATATGTTTTATTATGTGTCGCCTTAGTAATTTTTACCTTTAAAACCTGAGGATCTTCCTAGCACCTCCCTTATAGGATAGAAGTCCTAAATTCCTTCAGGACTGATAAGAAGGGACGGGTAACAGCATGCAATAGAGTTCGTGACCAACACGCGCTTTAATTACCCTCACGGGGTGGGAACGGGTAGAATATGGATATGATGACTGGTGCGCTAATACCATGTGTATCCCCTCTTCGAGGAATGTCATACCGGGTATTGCATTGATGTGATCCATATTATAAACAAACCTAGGAACCCCTTTATTCCCATAAACATGCTTAGATTGTAATTCTTTTCAAAATCTAGCTTTAACTTTAACTGTTTCTAAACCTATGTGTACTTAGACCTAAATGCCCCTGCCTCCCTATTTGCATAAGGCTAAGAATTTCCTTATCCTTACATGAGACTAAGACCTGTCTCAATCCCTGCATGAGGCTAAGATCTGCCTACCTATTTGCATAAGGCTAAGCATTTCCTTCTCCTCGCATGAGACTAAGCCCTGTCTCAATCCTTGCATAAGGCTAAGCCTTGACTCCCTATTTTGAATAAGGCTAAGCATTGCCTTCTCCTTGCAAGAGACTAAGACCTTTCTCAATCCTTACATGAGACTAAGCCATGTCTCAATCCTTGCATGAGGCTAAACCCTGCCTTCCCATTTTGCATAAGGTTAAGCACTGCCTTCTCTTTGCATGGGAGTAAGCACTGTCCCGAATCTTGCACGAGACAAAGCATTGTCTCTCTTTGCATAAACACAGATATTACTCTATTTTAATCTTGCATGATTCTCTTCTCTCGGGCTAAGCTCTGCCCTTAACTTTATGCAAGACTAAGCTCTATCTTGTTATCACCTTTAGCATCATGTCTCTGCACCTCATGGGCTGAAATATATCCAACTTGTCTGAAGGAATCATAGTCTGAAGGCATCATCCTCATAGCTGAAAGACATCATGCCATGGCATGAGTATCTCTCAAAGCTTGCACATCATTATTCAAAGGCATCATGGTTCGAAGGCACCATTCTCATGGCCCGAGAATATCATTTCATAGCCTGTGAAACCCTTACCATACAATTCATGGCCCGGGACATCATGGTCTAAGGACGTCATTTTCATCGTCCAAAGACAGTCTTCATGGTCTAAAGGGAATTTGCATCATGTCTAAATTTACGCAATAATTTATACATATGTTCTTGCAGTGTATTTTTGTAAATTTGCAGCTGGTCCAGAAAGTAACTGTTATCCCAACAGGAGAAATCCCGCTCCAGTTCCCATCCACGTCCTTCAAAGTATTTCAAACATCACCATTCATCATCCTTTACCCATAACCGTTTCAAACCCCAATTAACCCTACTTGGAATATTTTGTCTGTTCAACGACTCCATTGTTTTACTCCATCATTGGATCCAAAACTACACACGGCCTGAATCCTGTAAAACCAGGGATATGTAGGCAGCTCAGAAACCAGAGTGCGGCCTATATCTTTCAAATCACCTTATTCGGTCAAAATTGGTCATCATGTCTTTACCCGACAACTCTTCCATCTTTCCCGGGTAAAGAGGGGCAGCTGTTGATACCCAATTTTTCCCTTATATTTCTCAAAAAATACATGTATACTTTTAAAATAGTGCATGAGCATCATCAAGTACTTTTCCATAATTTTAGGGCCTTTAATCAATTTATTCTTGCATAAATAATTATCAATTGCATCTCAAATAATCTCATGATGATTTATCATTTAATTTTCACCATCTATATCCGTATTAATATTAAATATTTTTTATACACTTATTATAACTATATTTTGCATCCTTAGGCTAAAATTGCATATTTTGCAATAATAGCCCATATATATGCATAATTACATTATTTTATACAGAAAATGACATTTTACATTTTTTACAATGTTAAGTAATTATTTTAAATTCATTTTCATGCACAAGTGATATTTTTTATAAATTATTTATGTGTTAAATTGGGTATTTAAAATATAGCCCTTTTTCTTAATTAATTTTCGGACCTAATCCAATTACCCTAGCCCAATTACCAGCCCAATACCCTAATACCCAATCCCCAGATACCCGTTAACCCAGGCATGTACCCGTCAAAACTAACCGGCCCGGCCTAAGTTCTAATCCCAACCATTGATCTCTTCGGCTCACAACATCCCAACCTATTTAAACTAACCTACCCTAACTGTAATTCATTTTCCACCAAACCACCGTCATTAAACACTCCTCCTCTCATCTCCTTCCCCTCCTTCCCTTCTCAAACCCTAGCGCCGTCACCCCAACTCCTTCTGATTCTGACCCTAGAAATGGAATCGACCTACGATTCCTTACCTTATTTGGTCTTCTCTCTTTACTGGTTGCCCGTTCTTTGGTGTTACACAATATCTTGCCTAAAATGGCAAGCAGATCTTGAAGGATTCTAACCAAATCCGGTTCAAAATCTCTAACCTGTTGATTATTTCCATCTGTGTTCATTCTAACCTCGGTGAGTACGAATATTTCTGTATATTTTGTGGATTTTTACTTAACCCCAAGATTAGGGTTTCCAGAGCTTCCCGATTCAAACCAAAACTGTTTTAAACTTTATTTTTAATGTTATTCCATAAATATGCTTATTTTTGTTAAATCTCTTAGCTACCCGATTTAGGATTTCAAATCTTCTTTAATCAAACCAGATCTAGTTCGATTTTGGGAATAACCACTGTCTATGTTCATTTTACTGAAAATATTTGATTCTTTACTTCTGTTTTCTATCAATTTTATGGCTTACCTAAAATTAGGGTTTCGAACCTTTTATTTTAGGGCCAGATCTGTTTGATTATGTGTTTTGTGAATATGTTCCCATGTACATTCATCCTATAAAGCATGTAACCCTTGTTTTCTCCGCTAGTTTTTATGGCTTACCCAAAAATTAGGGTTTTGAAATATTTTACCGAGATTTTAATCTTTCCTTTCTCGTATGGTACTGATACTTTCCTTATTCTGCTTGATGTACCCTGTTCTCATTATTTCCTTTACCTTCTTTTAACCTTGAATCTGACTGTTGATTGATTATATGATACTTACCTTATTCTAAGTAGTACTTGCATGATTACTCATTAATTGACTCAACCATGACTTCAATTAATTCTGGGAATTAGTTTCATTCCTTATTTGTGTATGCTTGATTTATTCCCTTATTTGTCTGCCTAATA
The DNA here is from genome assembly GCA_005239525.1 of Nicotiana knightiana. NCBI lineage: Eukaryota > Viridiplantae > Streptophyta > Magnoliopsida > Solanales > Solanaceae > Nicotiana > Nicotiana knightiana. Next base: position 37,369 of record ML423177.1, on the reverse strand, counting down.
GAATACTATTTAAACCCTTTCCCCTCTTCCCTTTAGACAAGACACGAATTCTCATAGTCTCACTGGAAAAACTTAGTTCTTTCACTCTAATTCTGTGCTTATTGTTTCTGGTCTTGGCCGGCTGAAAGCCAAGGCCAAGTGATTCTGGAACTTAATTTTTGTGTCATATTTACTTGCTTTCTTGCTTAACTGGTATGCCCTAATCCCTTGCAATTTCATTCTCCATGCTTTCATAATATGTGTTGCTCGACTAGCATGTTTTAATTCCAAATATGATTATACCATGTTATATGATTCTATGATATCATCTAGTCCTATAAGTGACACTGTTAACTTAGGATTAAGTCATTTTTGAATAATATGAATCCTCTTATAATCTAGCTTGATGTTTAAACTTGTCCAGGCACCCTGTTTGTTAATCCTACATCTATTCTGAACTTTTCCTATTACCAGCATGAAACTAGTTAACTTGTCCTAACTTTGCAAATCTGTATAATTACAGAATTCATGTGTCATGACAACTTGTTTGCCTTAACATTTCTCCAAAGATTGATTGTGTGATTAAAATGGTTGCCCTAAGTATCAGCATGCTCATTTAGTATAGTTAGGTTTCTTTTCTAGGTTAACTTATTTAAAACTATGTACTTTGTAAACTTTACANGTTCTCAACCACCTCAGTGTAAGCACTGCTCAGGGTCCCCATGAGATTCCTGTGAACTCTGACACACTGGGAATTGGTTTTTCCAATCTCTTATGAGCTATCTTCTGATTGTGTGGTTCTGGTGTGAGCATTGCCCTGGGTCCCTGAGGCCCTTGGGAACTTTGACACACTGGAAACCTGGTTCTAATGTGCTATGCATGAATCACTATGTTGTTATTATGGTTGGAGGGCCTGATTCCCAACTTTATCAGGGCCTAATGAAGGCTCCCTATAGTGTTCCATTACTATTATGTAATTCATTTGCTATTCTGTCTGTAATAACTTTTTAATAAACATATTTGGGGATATTTAGTGAATTTGGGGGGGTTTTCTTATTTTCTTTTGTTAAACGGGGTAGAAATCCTGCCTATAGGATTTGGTTATACTGTTAATTCTGCTCATTTGTTAAAAAAATTGTATGAGTTCTACATTACGCTTAGAAATCCTGCCTATAGGACTTTCGTGATGGCATTAATTCTAAGTTCTATATTTGCATATTAGAAATCCTGCCTATAGGGTTGACATTAAATTGCATATTAGAAATCGTGTTCATAAGATCAACAAATGTGCATTAGTAATCATGCCTATAGGACCTTAATATTTGATTTAATTGTTTTTCTTGGCAATCTTCATAATTTATGTCTATACATGGTTTAATAGATATCATGCTTATAGGATTAAAAAAATCAGTCTCACACCTAGAGATCATGCCTATAGGATTTAAATCAATTCAGTAATAGATACCATGCTTATAGGACTAAAACCAGTTTCAAACCTAGAAATCATGCCTATAGGATTTAAATCAATTCAGTAATAGATACCATGCTTATAGGACTAAAACCAGTTTCAAACCTAGAAATCATGCCTATTGGACTTAAGTCAGTACAGTAATTAGAAAGCACGCCTATAGGATTAAAAAGGGAAATAAAGCATATCTCTATAAGTTAAAGTTAGTGCACACCTAGAAATCATGTCTATAGGTCTGTAACCATTAAACTTGCAGAAATCATGCCTATAGGATACCATTAATTGGTTCTGAATTCAATCGCCATTGTCAATCACTTAGGCAATATACCTATAGGACTTAATAATAATTATGGGTTTATATTTGTGATGTATTACTGCCTGAAGTGCCCAGATTATACTGAATATAGTCAGTAGGCAAACAACAGGTCTTAACACTCGCCTTAATAAAATTGCCTTTGCACTCTGTTTTCTCACATAGATATCCTGCCTATAGGACTTTAAGGTTAATAAAGTTTGCTGATTCGATTGCGTGCTTTTGTTGTTTTATGTGTGAAGGTCAATATGAGCCTATATTTGATTTTTTATCTGAAAGTCCTAATTTCTTTTGCTTGTCTCCTAGATTTTACATTTTTGAGCAACATAGGCTGGGTCTAGAACTATCCCAAATAGAGGTCCTAATACCTCCAGGGACATAGATAAGGGATAGGTAGTGTACGTATAGGGAACGAGCTAGAATCAACTAGAACGCTTAAGTAACAACTTAAAGATAGTGATCGGTTAGTAAGGAGATGATAGTCCGTGTGCTAAGTACTATGAGTAACACCCCAACTTGAGGGAGTTACAATGTATTGCACGGGGTGATCCTATAGGCTAAAAAACTTAGGACTCCCCCCCCCCATTCCTGTTCTAAAATAAATCGAGTATTTATTTGTCCAAATTGCTTTATTTTCCTTAGACTAATTCGCTTAATTTAAGTTCGGCCAGGACCCGCCGTTGTGGACATCGAGGGGTGTCTAACACCTTCCCCTCAAGGTAACTTGATCCCTTACCCGATCTCTGGTGATGTAAACTTGTTATATGAGTTATCTTCTCTAGGTTCCCTAACGCACCTTAATCTGTTAGGTGGCGACTCTCTCAATTCCAATTCCCTACCCTCTCAAAATAGGAGTTGTCCCAAAAATGTCGAAACCCGATTTCGCGAGAAAAAGGGGGCGCGACACTTGTGTCATTGATTTTGGAGGTTCATGGGACCAGTTTCTGCCACTTGCAGAGTTTGCATATAATAATAGTTATCACTCGAGTATTCAGATGGCTTCATACGAGGCTTTGTACGAGAAGAGGTGTAGATCTCCGGTTGGTTGGTTTGAGTTGGGTGAGACTAGACTCTTGGGTGCAGATTTGGTACAGGATGCTCTAGATATTTTGAAGTTGATTCAGGAGCGGCTTCGAACGGAGCAGTCTAGGAAGAAGAGCTACACAGACAGGAAGGTTTGTGATGTGTCTTTCATGGTTAGGGAGAATGTGTTGTTAAAGGTATCACCCATGAAGGGTGTTATTCGGTTTGGGAAGAAAGGCAAGTTGAGCCCCCGGTTCATTGGTCCTTTTTAGGTGCTTTAGGGGATAGGGGAGGTGGCTTATAGGCTTGCTTTGCCACCCAACTTGTCGAGTGTGCATCCGGTCGTTCCGAGAGTCATATCCTCATTTCCCCTATTTCTGCTTCATTATATGTTGTTCAGCTTTATTATGTTGTGTCGGTTTGGTTGGCTCGGGTTCGGAGTGAATTTGGAGTGGAATGAGACACTTAGTCTCTTAATTTGGATATTTAGTTAGAAAAGTCAACCGGAAGTTGACTTACGAGTAAGCGATCTCGGATTAGGGTTTTTACGGTTCCGATAGCTTCGTTAGGTGATTTTGGACTTAGGAGTGTGTTTGGAATGTAATTTGGAGGTCCGTGGTAGAATTAGGCTTGAATTGGCGAAATTGAAAATTTAGCGATTTCCGGTCGGAAGTGGAAAATATGATATCGAGGTCGGAATGGAATTCTGAAAGTTGGAATAGGTTTTTAGTGTCATTTGTGACGTGTGTGCAAAATTTTAGGTCATTCGGACGTGGTTTGGTTGATTTCGACATCGTTGGTAAATTTTGGAAATTTAGAAATTCTTAGGCTTGAATTTGAGGGTAATTTGGTAATTTGATGTTGTTTTGAGTGATTCGAAGGCCTAACTAAGTTTATATGATGTTATGGGAGGTATTGGTATGATTGGTTGAGGTCCCGAGAGCCTCGAGTGAGTTTTGAGTGGTTAACGAGTTGTTTTTGAACTTTGCAAATGGTTGTCAGCTGCTAGTGTGAGCCTTCTGGTTTACTTATTCGCGATGGCGAGGGTACTTTTGCGATCGGGTGGGCTTATTTTGGGCAGAAGTGAAGTTGTTCTACGCTGTCGCAGAGATAGAGTCGTGATCGCGTGCTTGCATGAGGTAGTGCTTCACGAATGCGTGGTCAGTGCCGCATTCGCGTAGTGTATTGGGGCTGAGGAAGACCAGGGGAGATTGTGCTTCGCGATCGCGAGAGTGAGATTGCGATCGCGTAGGTTTGTGAGGCAGAGGTTCACGACCGCGTGGAGACTTCTGCGATCACATAGAGTAAAAAGATAGGGCAGCTTGTTTGTGTTTCGCGATCGCGGGGCTATTTTCGCGATCGCGATTGTTGATACCCGATTTTTCCTCACATATACAGCTTCAAAATCATGTATCAATAGATTTATATTTTTCCACAATTTTCCTATATTTGTATTAACCTATCCAGCATTTTATTGCCAATAAATAATTATAAAATTGCATTACAAATGATTTCAAAAGCATTTCTTGGTTTCATTAAATATTTTTGGTCCTATTAAGACCAAATTATATCATAATTAGCCAAATTGGCACATTTTGGCTATAATTGCAATAACTTTGCAATTATAGACTAATCGTACGAATTTATAATATTTTTATCCAGAAATTAATCATTTGTATTTTTAAAATACTAATTAATCATTTTTAATTATTTTCCACGTATGAAATTCACTTTTTATAATTAACAGCTATTTTTATAAATTGTTTTAATTAATTTACATTGGGTATTTAATAAAAAGCCACTTTCATTTCATTTATAGCCTAATTAAACTAGACCCGAATCTTATTAAAAAACGGCCCAAATACCCCAGGCCCAATACATTATCCTACCCGACCCAATCCCTTGTCTAATCTGGACCGTTGATCAATTTTAATCAACGGTCCAGATCTCCCCTTTCCTTAATTAACCCTAGAGACTACCCCCCCCCCCTTCCCATATCATTTCTCTCTTTCACTCCACCGTTACACATCTCTCAAACTCTCTCTGCTAAACCTAAGCTCTCACCGGCCGTCGACTTGTCGGTAACTATGGTGGTCTCACCACCATCCCAGCCTCCATGGCTCCTTCCTACACTGGTTTATTGCTACCTTGAGGTCCTCAAAGGAACCAGAAGGCGGTTCACTCACCTCCCATGGTTTTCATGTCATTCTCAGGCCGTCCATGGTCGTCCGAGTAAGATCCTCCCATCTCCGGCTAGAACCTGTGGTTTCTAAGCCGATTCTCTCTCTCTCTCTCTCTCTCTTTGGGGTCTCTCTATGAAACCCTAATTTTAACGCTTGCTTTCTTAGATCTGCAATAGATCCAGGTATATTCCGAGTTATTTTGATGTTTTCCTTAAAAGATTTACCGATTTCTCTAAAACGACTCTTCATCTTCAAAATAGGGTTTCTTAACCCCTTCTCAAAATGGGTTTTCCTTCTGATTTTAGTATTATTCTATGATTTTCACTATGTTTAAACGTTTATTTAAGTTTTTTCCCCTTTTGTCTGACTTATTATGTTAAAACCCTAAGTTTCCTGGTCTTAATCATGGGTTTTGAGTCTGTTCTTGCTTACTTGTTCATCTGATTTATTAGTTCTGTTATTTATGAATTCGTTTGAGTTTTCTGTGATTTTACCCTATTTTGCTTATTAGGGTTTATGATTCTTTACTTCTTCCGCCTATATCATGTTTATTCTATCAATTCGTACTATGCTCTATCTGAGTATGATTTTACCCTATTTGGCCTATTAGGGTTTCTGATTTTGCCTATTATGTGTTTATTCCGCTTGTTCTCATAAATTTGTGTTAATTTCTCCTAAATCAGTACTAGTTGCTATTTTTGAATCTTTGAATCTCTGTGATTGATCCTTCATTGATTTTTTGTGATATTCTCTACTGATTTTAACCTTTAAGATATTTTCTTACCTTAATGTATGGTCGAGCATGCTGTCAATTGATTCTTAAGTATTTTCCTTAATTAGAATATGCTGAACCTAGCCTCTATTACATGTTCTATACTTATGCTATGCTGAAACTATTTCCTTATGTGTTATATTCAGCCTTATATGATTTCCTTCCTTATTTATTATCTGTATATTACCATTTGAAGCTAACTCCTTAATTAAAAGGAGTACTTATACTGATTTGATTCTAATTGGTACATAGTTCCATAATTATTGCTTAATAATGATTCCTGCCTTATTTCTACCTAGTCTTAAACTATATATACACTTCTTTTTCATTCAAACACACGAACACATTGCTCAATACTCTCTCGTATACACAAATACCCTCTTCTGCTCTCCTTTTGGTTACTTGCTATTATCAGCCGGCTGCAAGCCAAGGCTGATTATTCTACCCCCTTACTTTTCAGTCTGTGTTTGCTATCTCCTATAGTGGTATGTCCTAATTTCATTTTAAGTTTTAAAAACAATATGCTTCTTTTAGTACTTCAATTCATCCTGTTTCTAGTATGTTTTTACATATGGTTTTGCTGTGATGTATGCACTTCACTTGCTTGCACTGTTGTTCGCTTAGCATGTTATGTACTCCCCTCCATTAGACTAAGCATGCTTATGAAATGCTATCCCCCTTTTAGTATACCTCAATATGATTCTGCCTTACTTATGCTTCTCTGATTATTGGCATGAACTTTTCTGTTGCAAAACAATTTGTACCTTATGTTATTCGGTTCTGAGTAATCCTAAAGTTTATGCTATATCTTTGATCCCTGGATGCCCCCTAGCATATTGTTGATTCTGTACTTAAGTGTTCCTGGAACTATGTTCTTACCTATGTGCCTTATGTGTCCCCAATCCCCCATTACCCCTGTTTGGTGTTGCTGAACCTGCCTTGGTTCTGTGTTCTTTGGCTGTGTATGAACCTGTTTTGGGTCCTATGTCTGGACTGTTGCTTGCTGCTCTACTCTTTTTTCAAAAACTGTTTTACTACATAACTCTGTAGTTATTTACAAAATCTTTCAAATAATTCTCTTTTCAAACTGTTTTTCCTACTCAATCTTTTCAAAACTATGTCAAGCACTCTCACTCTACTCTTAGATATTTAAGTTCTGCCCTTCTAATGTGTGACTAATTAGGTATCCCTATGATATCCCTCTGAACTCTGATGCATTAGAGTTGGCCCTTCCACGCTGCACTTACTCAATTATGGTTATGAAATCTGGGTGTGAGCACTTCCCGGGATCATTTGAGGTCCTTAGGGAACTCTGACACACCCGGATATGAGAAAGGTTATGAAACATTTGGGCACTTGAGTTTCTAGAAGTCTGGGCAAGTTTTCAGGCTCTCTATAGTTTAACTTCTTCTTTTTCTTTATCTATTAACGTAATTTATTCAGCTGGTCTGTAATATTTATTTGTAAATAAATATTGGGGATGGCTAGTGAAATGGGGGGGGATAGCCATATAATTTTATCAATGCCACTGGGTAGAAATCATGCCTTAAGCTTTACATTTCCTATATCTGCATTAGAATCCATGCTTAGGATCAACATGCCAAACATGCATTAGATATCATGTCTTTAAGGCTTTTTCATGTTTACTGCTTTAACATACAACATACCTCAATTTATGCTTGTGCCTACCACTTAGAAACCCTGCTCCTTAGGCGATAAAATTAATACTCCGGTGCATTCATGAATCATGCTTAACAACTCTGTAATTCTCTGTGCATTTTAGAAATCATGCTTTAGAAATCCTGTGCATCCTGAAATTATATCCTAGCCGCCCTCCATTCACGTGTCCATACTAGATACCATGCTCTACGATTTCGTTTACATTTACTTAACTACGCCTAGTTTAAATTGTTGATTCATGAAAAGGTATAAAATAACCTCGCATATTATTATCATGTCTGTTCTTAATAGAAATTGGTAACTATCTCTGCAATATCAGATTTACATCACTTAGAACAGCATGTTTTAGGAAAAACAACCTCTGAACTGTTTAATAATTCTGGTAGTCACTATGCACAACCCCACGCCTAAGCAAGCCTTAGGTAATCAATCTCTTAAAAATGAATACTGTTTTGATTGCGTTTGCTGCCTAAGGGATAACAGGTTTTTTTAAAACCAGTAGGCAAGATGATTAGGTCCTTGCTATTGAGTTTATAAACAAGCTGCATACTTCTGTGCATTGATATTCACTTAGATATCCTGTCTTAGGATTCTGTCTAATAAAACACCCTCTTGTTTTGTGTTTGAGACGTATTGTTTATGTGCAATATCTGTGGAGGTAAACCTGAGCCTTTTAAACTGCTTTTCCCGAATTTATTTGTAAAGTCCTACTTGTTCTTGCCTGTCGCCTAGAATTTTATCCTTATAACCTTAGGGAGTTTTGTCTATAACTGCCTATATTTTGAGGTCCTAAATTCATCCAGGGCCATTAAGAAGGGACGGGTAACAGCACGCATAGAGGTCGTTAAATAAACTCGCTTAATAACCGCTAAGGGGTGGGAAAGGGTAGACATGGATATGATATTCGGTGCGCTAATGCCACAAGTATCCCCTCTTCTGAGGAGTGATTATCGGGCATTGTACTGATGTGATCCTATAGGATAAAAATCTAGGACCCCCTATCCCTTACACATGTGTGCTTAGATTGTAAAACCTCCAGAACTTTGTATATGTGCTTAGACTTTAAATGTTTTAAACTTAAGCACATATGTGTGCTTGGACTACAAATCTTCTCAAAACCTTCATCTATTTACCTATGTGTTTATTGCTTATATGCTATCTGTTCACAAAGTTTGTTTGGGCCGGGAACCACAGTTGTGGACTTCGAAGGGTGCCTAACACCTTCCCCTTTAGGTAATTTCAAGCCCTTACCCTATCTCTGGTTATCTAATATGTGTTTGTAAATAACCTTTAGTAGGTTCCCTAACGCACCTTAACTCGTTAGGTGGTGACTCTTTAATTCCTTACCCCTTTCCCAAAAGGAAACGAGTTGTCCCAATAATTTCTAATACCCTGACCGATCCGAAAGGGGAGGAAAGAGGGGGGCGTGACAGCATGGCGACTCTGCTGGAGAATTATCCTAGGCTTTTACTATTCTCCAAACTGCTTTGTGAACTTGTATTTACTTTGTTAATACTTGCGACATTTCCCCCCCCCCCCCCCCCTTTATGTGCCATTAATTGTTTATCTCTTTCAAGTATTTATTCCTTTCAGAATCAAAACTGACATGTTTCTTTTTTTTTCCTTTGTAACTGTTGTATTTACCGCTTTCATAACGTACAAATACATGATAACATGCTTTTATTTCTCATTTATTGTTGCATAAATCATGTTCAACATCATATTCCACTTGTGCCTATACAAATCCTATAGCAACGCTTGATGAGTGGTTGCGCTCTTCCATTTTGTATCACCCCCTAAATTCGGAAAGGCTTATTTGCGGTAAAACTAGTCGATCAACGGTGCAGTCGACAATTCCGTGTCTTTCCCCCTCAAGTTGTCTGCTTGAGGGTACCAGTCTAAAACCCCATAGAAACCTTACTCTGTTATATTGTACATGAATCATGGTCAAACCTAGCCGGGTTAATGTTTCATTCGCACAATAACCCTTTAAGACAGCCTTATCCAAAAGTCCACCGGGTTTTTCATAATCCCAACGGCCGCAATCACGTTTTGTGCATTTATTTGGAGAACTAAATGCATGTATGCTAATCATAAGTGTATAAATAGTCGAGTCTGGCGGGGGTAAGGGTCTAACCTTATCTATTTTGCAGAAAATGAGGCACGAAGTCCCCAGGTTCGGCACGGTCCAATGAATACCACCATTGTTGTTGGATTGGTGGGAATACCTTTTGCCAAGTGAAAAATATACCTGTTGTTAGGCATGCACGACCTGGGGAACCTGATTGACAGAACCAAGAAGACCAAGCCTGTGGAAGGTCCTTCGGGGACTAGGTAGTCTAGGTTTCCTTTTCATTGCTTTTACCAATGTAATAAGGTCAAGTGCCATTAGTGACTTTATTTCCTGCTCATTATTTTAGTGTCGTTTTGGACTCGTCTATTTTACATTAATGAAAAGAGGCATTTTTGCATCTAAGTTCTCCAAAATCAACTTGTCTCTAGGCCTACCTCTGGCACAACGAGGCTCCCAAATTAGGACACGGTTTTATTCCTGCACTATGTGTTTAAATACTGCAATATTTTCTCATGATCCTCACTGACTTGGCTACCTTTTTTTGTTTCTTTTGATTATTCCCCTCCCCAAAGGTTGGTTCGTGCATTCTGGCATCATCATCATATCACACAAGATCCCGAGGCCCTCCACCTCCTCCTCCTCCTAGTCCACTTAAAGGCAAAGGCAAAATGGAAGATTTGGGCAACATCAGACAGGAAAACACAACGCCCGTGGAAAGAATAGAAGCTCTTGACAATCAAGGTACTCAGGTTCAGAATGATGCTATGTCACAACTCGAGCAAAGGTTTTTGAAACTCCAAGGGGATCTTGATCATGTCCGGAACTTCGCAAATTTATCCTTCTCACTCAGTGTCTCAGATGTCATTCAAAATCCCATACCTCCTCAGAACACCCCAAACAAACAGAACCGTCCCACGACGCATCATCATACAACTCCACCGAAAAAACAAATTATCCCACCACAGCTCCAACACAACACTTTCCACGCTCCAAGAAATACCCCGCTAATTAACCCTGAACCACAAGACTCCACAAGTGACCACCTCTATGCTCAAACTCCAGGTCATCAGAACAACCCCATATACGTGGAGACTCTACCTCACTCCACCCAACACATTGCTTACACACCTGAATCTAGTGAGAAGGATATAATCATTGATAATTTGGCCAAGGAACTCAAGAAGCTGACTAGTCGAGTTCAGGGCGTTGAAGGAAGCAAGGGAACCGAAGGGTTGAACTACGAAGATCTCTGCATACAGCTCGATGTTGAACTACCGGAGGGTTACAAACCTCCTAAGTTCGAAATTTTTGATGGTACAGGTGATCCCAGGGTCCATATGAGGACCTATTGTGATAAATTGGTGTTAGTAGGAAGAGACGAGAAGATTCGCATGAAATTGTTCATGAGGAGACTCACAGGAGATACTTTACTTGGTACATCAGCCAAAACCCTAAGAAGTGGTCTGACTGGGTAAGTATGGCATCAGACTTCATGGATCGATTCAGTTTCAATACGGAGAATGCACCAGACGTGTTCTATATCCACAACCTTAAAAAGAAGCCCACTGAAACTTTTCGTGAGTATGCCGCTCGCTGGAGATCTGAAGCAGCCAAGGTCAGGCCTGCCCTAGAGGAAGAACAAATGAACAAATTCTTCGTCCAGGCACAAGACCCGCAGTATTATGAGAGGTTAATGGTGATTTAAAACCATAAATTCTCTGACATCATCAAGCTGGGTGAGAGAAATGAAGAAGGTATTAAGAGTGGAATGGTCACTAACTTTGAGGCCCTATAGGCCACCAACAAAGCCTTACAGTCTGGTGGTATGTCCAAGAAGAAAGATGCAGGAACGGTAATGGTTGCACAGGGACCCAAATCCCCGTTGGTATACAGAACTTCCCCACTCACCTATCAAGAACCCTCGCCCACCTATCAGTCAGCACCTCCATCAACATATCAGCCATTTCCACCGCCTACATATCAGCCTACTTCCCCCAGATATTCCCAACTAGCTCATGTTTATCATACCTACAACTCTCAGCCATCTCACTTCCAGTCACCCCCTACTCGCCAAAATTTCCCGAGACCTCGACCCAACTTTGATCGCAGACCTCCTAAACAATACACTACCATTGTTGAACCTATCGACCAGCTGTATGAAATATTAAAAGCTGTTAGTTATGTCACTCATATCCCTTCTATAACCCCTGAAAATCCATCCCAATGGGTCAATCCAAACAAGATCTGTGCATACCATTCCGGCATGAAGGGGAATACAATTGATGAATGCCGCTAATTGAAGGATAAGATCATGCCTATGATTGATAACAAGGTCATCCAGGTAAAAGAAGTTTCTCCCTATGTTCGCAACAATCCACTTCTAGACCATAGGGGTGTCAACATGATCGAGATAGAAGAAGATTGGGACCTAGAGGGGTCGATTGGGTTAATTATAGAAGGTGATGACCCAAAGAAGCCAGCAGTCACTCTTAATCCCATCATAGTCCAGATTCAGCCATCCGGAGACATCGAGGTAACTGCTTCACTCCCATTCAAGTTTGAAACGGCACCACCTGCAAACACACATTTGCGGTTCGAGGTTAAAGTTATGTCGCCTGCTAAGGCACCCATCCCATTTGAAGTGAAAGTAGATGCACCAATCACAGGGGATTACACGGTTGAAGCAAGAAGGAAAGGTAGTGTAAAGATAGAAGAAGTTGGTGCTGCACAGGGGATGACAAGGACCGGCAGGGTCTATACACCTGAACACTTGGCAGAGTCTAGCAAGAATGCTTCCAACATACCACCAATCATTGAGACAGGCCCAGATGATCTTTGTAGGAAGGTGCAGGCCAGGGAATACTCAGTCATCGATCAGCTGAACAAAACTCCAGCCCAGATATCCATTATGTCATTGCTGCAGAATTCAGAGACATACAGAAATGCTTTTATGAAAGTGTTGAACGAAGCATATATGCAAAATAACATAACTAGTGGATAAATAGCCAATATGGTAGGTCAAGTACTGGAGAGTCATAAGATCACTTTCCACGAGGACGAGCTACCGCCTGAAGGGCTAAGTCATAACAAAGCACTACACATCACTGTGCAATGTGAGGACTACTTCATCACCAGGATTCTGATCGACGGGGTATCCAGCCTCAATATCCATCCGTTGACAACACTCAAGAAATTGGGCAAAGGGTTGCACAAGATCAAAGAAGGATCTATGACTGTAAAGGCTTTCGACTGTTCTCAGAGGTCTACCATTGGCAAATTTAGTCTGTGTCTGCAGATGGGACCTACATGGTTCAAAATTGAATTTCAGGTGATAGAAATATCGGCATCCTATAATCTGTTATTGGGATGTCCGTGGATACATGTCGCTGGGGTTGTAGCATCAACATTGAATCAGGTGGTAAAATTTGAATGGGACCATCAGGAAGTGATCATCCATAGAGACGGAAGCAATCCTATCTATGGTCGCCACACCATTCCGGTGATTGAAGGTAGAAGAAGGCTGGGTGGAGAAACCTACCACCACATTGAACGGATCAATGCAGCAGACAAACACAAATGGTGGGAAAGTAAGATCAAGAGCATACTGAACTAGAGTGGATACGATCCTGGCAGAGGACTCGGTAAGAATCTTCAGGGGATTTCCAAACCAATACAGTTGAAGCACCATGGCACCACTTTTGGGCTAGCCTACAAATACACATGGAAAGAGTACGAGAACTGGTCGCCACCATAGAGCAGTCCCTACTATCCATTGGAACAACCTATACCACATTTGGAGCAGACTTTCCAGCAAGCTGATATCATATGGGGTCAGAAGAAGAGACTCTAGCAGCTTTGAAGAATCTATTCCTGGAAGACGAAGGAATGGACTGTTGTGTTATTGTTGAGGAGGATGAAGAGGAAGGCCCTACCAGCCAAGCTGTGAGCAAGGGATCATTCCTCAAGAATTGGACCGTCAGACCATCCAGGGCTCGACGAGGGTAGCAAGGCTGAACGGCGTTATTTATTTCATTTTTGCTAATAATTTCCTTTTCGCATTTTTTATTTTCCAATAAAATCCCGATGTTCTAAAATTGTTTGTTTAAATCGATTTTACGTTTCATTGAATCAGTATTTATTTATTACCATTTTTCTCTCATTACTTTTATCTATACAGCATTACTATATCCTATCCTGATGAACCAATGACTGTGACATGCAATGAGATAACGCAACAAAAGGACAGTGATTCAGAAGAAGAGGATGTCATACCCGATGAAATTATCAAAGAAGTTGAGGATTTTGAAAATAGACCTAAGTCTAATCAGGACGAAACCGAGATAGTCAACCTGGGAGATTCAGAAACTGTCAAGGAAACTCGCATCAACATTCATCTATCGCCATCAGAGAAAGTGGAATACACAATTTTATTGAAAGAGTATGAAGACATATTTGCATGGTCGTACTATGACATGACTGGTCTAAGTACATCCATTGTGGCTCACAAGTTACCAACCAATCCAATGTGCCCGCCGGTAAAGCAGAAGCTCAGAAAATTCAAGCCTGATATGAGTCAGAAAATCAAAGAGGAAGTTCCCAAGCAAATCAACGCCAAGGTTCTCAGGGTAGTTGAATATCTGACATGGTTAGCCAACATCGTGCCAGTACCAAAGAAATATGGAAAGGTCAGAGTTTGTGTCGACTACCAGGTCTCAATCGGGCCAGTACGAAGGATGATTTTCCTCTCCCGAACATACATATCTTGATTGATAATTGTGCAAAGCATGAACTTCAATCGTTCATGGATTTTTTTGCTGGTTACCACCAGATTTGGATGGACGAGGAAGATGCTGAGAAAACGGATTTCATTACACCGTGGGGAGTTTACTGTTATAAGATGATGTCGTTCGGCCTAAAGAATGCTGGGGCCACCTATATGAGAGTTATGACCACTATCTTCCATGATATGATACATAAGGAAATTGAGGTGTATGTGTAACGATCCGACTAGTCGTTTTGAGTTATCGGACCCCGTTCCCCTAAATGAAACTTCCCATAGCGGCTTATTATGATTTATGACTTGCGGGGGCGGATGGTCTGGGATTCAGAAGTGTTTAGAGCAATATTAGAACACTTGGTTCCTTCAGGTTAGCCTTTAAGGCCAAGTTTGACTTCGGTCAAGATTTTTAATAAACGACCTCGGAATCGAGTTTTGACGGTTTCGGTAGCTTTGTATGATGATTTCGGACTTGGGCATATGTTCGGAATGTGTTTCGGATGACCCAGGAGAACTTCGGTGCCCAATATTGAAATAAGAGTTCCTTAAGTTCCTATTGTGGTTTGGGACGTGTTTTTGTGCTATCGAGGTCCAAACAGAATTCTGAGACCGGGAATAGTTCCGTTATGTCATTTATGACTTGCCTACAAAATTTGGTGTCATTCCGAGTAGTATAGGTCGGTTCGGCGCATTGTCAGTGAAGTCAAGAAAACTTAAAGTTCATAAGTTTGGTTCTAGGGGTTTTGAGGTGTGATTTTGAGTTTTAGCATTGTTGCGGGTGTTACGAAGGCTTGATCGAGTCTGTATTATGAATTGGGACTTGTTGGCATATTTGGACGGGGGCTCGGGTGGGCCCAGGTGCCTCTCGAGCACCAAATGAGACCAAAAACCAGTTGAAGCAGTTGCTGGTGCACCTGATCTGGTGTGACCGCAGGTGCGGTTGCCCAGTCGCAGGTGCGAGACCGCTCCTGCGGTCAAGGCCTCGCAGGGGCGACCCCCAGGTGAGTTGTCCAGTTCTCGCAGGTGCAGGCTCCTTCCCGCAGGTGCGGAGCCGCAGGTGCGGGATCTAGCCCGCAGATGCGAGCCCAGGCCCTTGTCCGATTTTTTGCATCTGCGAGCTATTGCTCGCAGGTGCAAGACCACAGGTGCGGTCGTCGAGTCACAGGTGCGGAAACTCTTGTAGGTGATAAGGTCTTTAAGTGCAGGATTATCCCATTTTCACTCCACTTTCTTCCACCATAGACGAGTTTTAGAGCTTGGAAAAGAGCCCCACAACCCAGCCACTGTGAGGTAAGTAAAATTCTACCCTAAAGTTAGTTAATGCATGAATTCCTAGTTTAGTTAACTGCCTAATTAGTGAAAAATTAAGGAATTGGGTAGTAACCTAGGGCTTACTAGAATTTAGAGTATTACCCGTGAATTGGCTATGAAATCATACAAAAATCATATATTAATGATCCTTAGGTTATGGGTGAGTGTTTCCTTCAAGAATTTTTGAAATCCGAGCATGCGGGCCCGAGGTTGGATTTTGGGATTTCTTCAAGAATGATGAATTTGACTAGATAATAGGAGAATTCCATGCTTTGAGTATAATTTGATATATTTATGTAACGTTTGGTTAGCTTCGAGTCCTTTGGGTGACGAGTTCGGAGTTTCGGGTGCATTCTTGACCCGGGGAGTAGGTGCGACGCGAGGTGAGTCTCCTTTATAACCTCGTGAGAGGGAATTGTCCCTGTAGGTGATTTAAATGCTATGTGTGATAATTGTGGGGGCTACATACGTACAAAGTGATGAGAGTCCGTACGTAGCGGCTATTATTATTATATCCGGATAGTTAGGTCCACATCATTCCTTGTGTTTTACTTGAAATGAAATATATGCTTAATAAATTAAATGTTACATACAACTTATTTCCCTGAGATCATGGAATTTGAGAAAAATTGTAAGGAATTGTTTACTAAAAAGCAATTTAAAAAGGAATATTGTGTGTGTATGTGGCCGCTTTGCAACTTTACATTCCGCGAGCGGAGTGTGATTTCCCCCACTCTTATGGGAGCGGGTCGTACGCCACGTCGGATAGAAAGATGCACTTATGGTTCGGGCCGTTCGATCCTCGGCAGTGCATATATGTGAGTACTTTATGGCAAGGTGCACTTATGGTTCGGGCCGTTCGACCCTCGGCAGTGCACAGATATGACTATCTTATGGATCAAGCCGGTTGTCCTCATTCCGTATGCGCGTGATTTATTTGTTACTAAATTCATGTACATTGACTTTACAGATAATTGGGGGAAGGTGAAGTAGTAATCATTTATTTATTTCCAGTACTTACTTGGATTTCAGTGCCTTATATATTTGTTGCTTCACTGCCTTTACATGCCTACCATTTTCATCATATTCTATTAAATTATATTGTTGGACCTTAGTGAGTATCAAGTCGACCTCTCGTCACTACCTCTTCGAGGTTAGGCGGTATACTCACTGGGTACATATATATTTATGTAATCATGTTACGCTTATGTACTTAATTGTACAGGTTCTGAGGCTGGTGCATCTGGTTGTCAGGTTGGAGCTTGATTCTGATTATAGACGGACCTGACTTCACGGTGAGCTGCTTTCTCCTGGCGATCTCCGGCAGCACCATGGGGTTTCTTTTGCTTATTTCCCGTCTATTTCTTTCAGACAGTGGGACTGTATATTATATCTTTTGTATATTCTGTTAGTATGCCCGTAGGACTTGTGACACTAGTTCCTGGCACACACGTGATAGTTATTACGGATTACGGGTCTGTATATATATTGGCTCACGCCTCCTCATGACCGTTTTTGATTAAAAACTGGCTAATTATCCTTGTCGATTTATGTTTCAAGTTTTAAAAATTGAGTACATGTTGAAATGTTTAATCTAATAAGAAAGAACCCTTAGTAAATTGAGTGTTGGCTTGCCTGACCCCGCCGTTGGGCTCCATCACGACCTAAGGTAAGATTTTGGGTCGTGACAACATGGTATCAGAGCTCTAGGTTCACGTAAGTCTCACGATTCACAGGCGAACCCAGTAGAGTCTTGCGGATCAGTACGGAGATGTCTCTACTTATCTTCAGGAGGCTATATGGTGTTAGGAAACCTCTATTTGTTCTTATTCTATCGTGCAGTCGATGGTTTACTAAATATCATTCTTCTATTCTCTCACAGACGCGTGCATCTGATGTTCCAGACCCGGGAGGGGCTGCTACCCCTATTGTCCGAGGCGGTGGCAGAGGCCGGGGAAGGGCACCAGCCCGAGGTAGGGGACGAGGGCGTCCCAGAGCTATTCCTATTCCACCACCAGAGGACCCTATCATAGAGGAGCAGGACGAGGTGCCTCCAGCAGATCCTGCTCCAATAGACTTCATGACAGCGTCAGGCTTCCAGGCGGTCATGGGCCGTATGATAAGATTTATGGACACTATGTCCCAGGCTGGTTTATTTCCAGTAGATCCTGCCACTTCTCATGTGGGAGGGGGAGTCCAGACCCCTACTGCCCAGGCTACAGGCCAGACAGCAGCATTTCATTATACCCCGGGTACACTGCCCGTGGGTGGGGTCCAGCTTGTTGCAGCAGCACCTGAGCCAAACCAACTGCGGACGGCGATCCGCAGAAGTTATTGGATAGATGGAATCGATTGCACCCTCTAGTTTCGGGGGTGAGCGAGGCGAGGATGCCTAGGATTTTGTGGACAGGTGCAGGCACAGACTGCACAACATGAAGATACTAGAGTCCCACGGAGTGGATTTCACTACCTTCCAGTTGGAGGGCAGAGCTCGTAGGTGGTGGCACTCCTATATTCTCAGCAGGCCAGCAGATTCTCCTCATGTCACTTGGGAGCAATTCACGCAGATGTTTCTGGATAGATATATCCCACCCTCTGAGAGGGAAGAGCTGCGGTATCAGTTTGAGCGGCTAGAGCAGGGACAGATTATGAGGCTAGATTTTCAGAGTTGTCTCGCCATGTACTCATGATACTACCTACTGATGCAGAGAGGGTACGGAGATTTGTGGCTGGGTTGCATCCAGGTATTAGGGCCACCATATCCCGAGAGGTGGAGATGGGTACTCCTTATCAGCTCGTGGTAGAGATTGCTCGCAGAATCGAGGGGTATCGGTCGAGGAGCAAGGAGCAGGGGAAGCAGGACAAGAGGGATAGATTCTCCGGAGATTTCAGAGGTTCCCCAGCTAGGGGCAAAGGTCAATTTAGCAGTAGTCAGCCCAGCAGGACTTTATATTCAGTACCTCCACCACCTCCCCGAGGTGTTCCAGCGAGGCCTCATTTAAGCGCCATGCCAGAGCGTTCCTACCATCCTCCAGCCATTCAGAGTTCACCCAGTGGTTATCCCAGTCATCCGAGATCCTCCGACCCCTACTTCAGTGTTATGCCAAAGGGCTCACATCGTCCTCCGGCCATTCAGGGTTCTTCTTCAGGGCAGCAGACTATGGTACCTAGGGGTTGTTACGAGTGTGGGGAGCCAGGTCATATGAGGAGGCATTGTCCCAGGTTTCGGGGCAAGGCCGTACAACAGGGTTATCAGCCGATGGGTCCGGCACCAGTAGTCCGGCCACCTAGAGGTAGAGGACAGGTCGGCAGGGGTCGTCCTAGAGGTGGAGGCCAGCCACGGGGAGGTCAGGCAGCTCCGGTTCACTCTGGTGGAGCTCAGTCTTCCGGTACTCCAGCGAGATTCTATGCCATTCCAGCCAGATCAGATGCAGTGGCCTCAGACACCATGATCACAGGTATTATCTCAATGTGTGGAAGAGAGGATTCAGTATTATTTGATCCAGGATCAACCTATTCCTATGTTTCAGCCTTATTTTCTCATTTCCTGAATGTTCCTCGTGAGTCATTGGGTTCTCCTATATATAAGTCCACTCCTGTGAGTTCTATGGTGGTAGACCGGATCTATCAGTCTTGTGTGATCACCTTCTGTGGGTTTGAGACCAGAGCGGACCTTTTATTGCTCGACATGGTTGATTTTGAGGCTATTTTTGGCATGGATTGGCTATCTCCTTATCATGTCATGCTAGATTGCCTTGCCAAGACAGTTACTTTAGCCATGACCTAGTCGCCTAGGCTGGAGTGGAGAGGTTTCCTCTGTTAGTTCAGCCAGCCGAGTTGTTTCATTCTTGAAGGCTCAACATATGGTCGAGAAGGTTGTCTAGCCTATCTTTCTTATGTGAGGGACACCACCACCGAGTCTCCGACGATTGATTCAGTGCCAGTGGTTCGAGAGTTTGCTGGTGTATTTCCTTTAGACCTTCCAGGCATGCCTCCAGATCGTGATATTCATTTCTGCATTGATTTAGCTCCAGGCACCCAGCCTATATCTATACATCTGTACCGTACGGCTCTGATAAGTTGAAGGAGTTAAAGGAGAAGATTGAGGAGTTGTTAGCTAAGGGGTTCATCAGACCGAGTGTATGGCCGTGGGGTGCTCCAGTGCTATTCGTGAAGAAGAAGGATGGGTTCATGCGGATGTGTATTGATTACCGCCAGTTGATCAAGGTCACCATTAAGAAAAAGTATCCTTTGCCGCGTATCGATGATTTGTTTGACTAGTTACAGGGTGCTCGGGTGTTTTCTAAGATTTATTTGAGATCGGGATATCATCAGTTGAATATTCGGGCCTTAGATGTTCCGAAGACTGCTTTTCGTACGAGATATGGCCACTATGAGTTTCTGGTGATGTCTTTGGCTTGACTAATGCCCCAGCAGCATTCATGGACTTGATGAATAAGGGTTTCAGGTCGTATATTGATTCCTTTTTCATTGTCTATATTGATGACATCTTGATTTACTCACGTATCTTGGGGGAGCACGAGCAGCATTTGAGAGTTGTGCTCCAGACCTTGCGGGAACAGAAGCTATATGCTAAGTTCTCCAAGGTGTGAGTTCTGGTTGGATTCCGTAGCATTTCTGGGGCATGTGGTATCCGGAGAGGGTATCAAGGTTGATCCTCAGAAGATCGAGGTAGTGCAGAGTTGGCCGCGTCCTACTTCAGCTACAGAGATCAGGAGCTTTTTGGGCCTATCAGGCTATTATCGCCGATTTGTGGAGGGGTTCTCTTCTATTGCAGATCCATTGACTAGATTGACTCAAAATAATGCCCCGTTTCGATGGTCTGACGAGTGTGAGGTGAGCTTTGAGAAGCTCAAGGCGGCATTGACTTCAGCACCAGTTCTGGTATTGCCTTCCGGTTCTGGGATGTACACAGTTTATTGCGACACTTCACGCGTTGGCTTGGGGTGTGTGTTGATGCAGGAAGGGAGAGTTATTGCTTATGTTTCGCGCCAGCTGAAGGTTCATGAGAAGAATTTCCCAGTGCACGATTTAGAGTTGGCGGCAATTGTTCATGTTCTTAAGATTTGGAGGCACTACTTGTATGAGGTGTCCTGTGAGGTTTATACAGACCACCGCAGCTTGCAGCACTTGTTTAAGCAGAGGGACCTTAATTTGAGGCAGCGCAGGTGGCTTGAGTTGTTGAAGGATTATGATATCACCATTCTTTATCATCCGGGCAAGGCGAATGTGGTAGCAGATGCTTTGAGCAGGAAGGCAGAGATTATGGGTAGCTTAGATTATATTGCAGCAGAGGAGAGACCTCTAGACTTGGAAATTCAGTCCTTGGCTAATCGCCTGGTGAGATTAGACCTTTCAGAGCCTCGTCGAGTTCTAGAATATGTGGTTGCTCAGTCTTCGTTATTGGATGAAATTAAGGCTCGGTAATTTGATGATCCGTGCTTGGCAGAGCTTGGGGAGACAGTGGTATAGGGTGGTGCCAAGGATGTCATTATTGGCGAGGATGGTGTTCTGAGACTTCGGGGTCGTTTATGTGTTCCTAACGTTGATGGACTGAGGGAGAGGATTCTAGAGGAGGCACAGAGTTCTCGGTATTCTGTTCATCCTGGTGCTACGAAGATGTATCGTGATTTAAAGCAGCACTACTGGTGGAGGCGGATGAAGAGGGACATTGTGGAGTATGTGACAAGGTGTCTTAATTTCCAGCAGGTGAAGTATGAGCACCATAGGCCAGGAGGCCTACTTCAGCAGATGCCCATTCCTGAGTGGAAATGGGAGCGCATCACTATGGACTTCGTGGTTGGGTTGCCTCGGACTTAGCGGAAGGTTGACGCGGTTTGGGTCATTGTGGATAGATTGACCAAATCGGCACATTTCATTCTTGTAGCTACTACATATACTTCTGAGAGATTAGCCCAGATCTACATTCTGGAGATATTCCGGTTGCATGGTGTGCCGGTGTCCATTATATCATATCGAGGTCCTCAGTTCACCTCGCACTTCTGGAGAGCATTGCACAGCGGGTTAGGCACCCAGATAGACCTTAGCACAGCATTCCGCCGTAAGACTGATGGCCAGTCGGAGCGCACAGTTCAGATATTGGAGGACATGCTCAGGGCATGCGTGATTGACTTCGGAGGTCAGTGGGACCAGTTATTGCCTTTGGCCGCATTTGCTTACAATAATAGCTATCAGTCCATCATCGAGATGGCTCCATTTGAGGCTTTGTATGGTCGGCAATGTCGTTCCCCTATCGGGTGGTTTGAGCCTGGCGAGGCTAAGTTATATGGTACCGACCTGGTGAGGGATGCTTTGGAGAGGGTGAAGTTGATTCAGGAGAGGCTCCGCACAACATAGTCCAGACAGAAGAGTTACGTGGATCAGAGGGCGCGTGATGTATCATTCATGGAGAGAGACAAGGTTCTGTGAAGGTCTCGCCGATGAAGGGTATTATGAGGTTTGGGAAGAAGTGCAAGCTGAGCCCGAGGTTTATAGGTCCCTTCGAGGTTTTGAGGCGAGTTGGGGAGGATGCCTATGAGCTAGCCTTACCTCCCAGTTTATCAGGAGTTCATCTGGTCTTTCATGTACCCATGCTCCAGAGGTACCACGCTGACTTCTCTCACGTGGTTGATTTCAGCACTATTCAGTTGGATGAGAGGTTGGGCTACAAGAAGCCAGTTGCTATTATTGATAGATAGGGTCGCCATTTGAGGTCCAAGAGAGTTTCTATAGTGAAGGTCTAGTGGAGTGGCCAACTAGTCGAGGAAGCTACCTGGGAGCCCGAGGAGGACATGCGGAGCAGATATCCGCACTTATTCAGCACTTCAGGTATGATTCTAGACCCGTTCGAGGATGAACATTTTTGTTTAAGAGGTGGAGAATGTAACGACCTGACCGGTCGTTTTGCGTTATCGGACTCCGTACCCCTAAATGAAACTTCCCATAGCGGCTTATTGTGATTTATGACTTGCGGGGGCGGGTGGTCCGGGATTCAGAAGTGTTTAGAGCAATATTGGAACACTTGGTTCCTTCAGGTTGGCCTTTAAGGCCAAGTCTGGCTTCGACCAACATTTTTAGTAAACGACCTCGAAATCGAGTTTAGACGGTTCCGGTAGCTTCGTATGATGATTTCATACTTGGGCGTATGTTCGGAATGGGTTTCAAATGACCCAGGAGCGTTTCGGCGCCCAATATTGAAATAAGAGTTCCTTAAGTTCCTATTGTGGTTTGGGACGTGTTTTTGTGTTATCAAGGTCCGAAGGGAATTCCGAGATCAGGAATAGTTTTGTTATGTCATTTATGACTTGCCTGCAAAATTTGGTGTCATTCCGAGTCGGTTCGGCGCATTGTTAGTGAAGTTAAGAAAACTTAAAGTTCCTAAGTTTGGTTCTAGGCGTTTTGAGGTGTGATTTTGATTTTTAGCATTGTTTCGGGTGTTCCGAAGGCTCGAGCGAGTCCGTATTATGATTTGGTCCTTGTTGGTATATTTGGACGGGGGCTCGAGTGGACCCAGGTGCCTCTCGGGCACCAAACGAGGCCAAAAACCAGCTGAAGCAGTTGCTGGTGCACCTGATCTACTGTGACCGCAGGTGTGGTTGCCCAGTCGCAGGTGCGAGACCGCTCATGCGGTCCAGGCCTCGCAGGTGCGACCCCCATATGGGTTTCCCAGTTCTCGCAAGTGCGGGATCTTTCCCGCAGGTGCGGGCTCCAGCCCGCAGATGCGAGCCCAGGCCCTTGTCCCATTTTCCGCAGGTGCGAGACCGCAGGTGCGGTCGTCGAGTCACAGGTGCGGAAACCCCTGTAGGCAGTAAGGCCTTTAAGTGCGGGATTATCCCATTTTCACTCAACTTTCTTCCACCATAGACGAGTTTGAGAGCTTGTAAAAGAGCCCCACAACCCAGCCACTATGAGGTAAGTAAATTCTACCCTAAAGTTAGTCAATGCATGAATTCCTAGTTTAGTTAACTACCTAATTAGTGAAAAATTAAGGAATTGGGTAGTAACCTAGGGATTTCGAGAATTTAGAGTATTACCCGTGATTGGCTATGAAATCATACAAAAATCATATATTAATGATCCTTAGGTTATGGGTGAATGTTTCCTTCAAGAATTTTTGAAATCCGAGCATGCGGGCTCGGGGTTGGATTTTGGGATTTCTTCAAGAATGATGAATTTGACTAGATAATAGGAGAATTCCATGCTTTGAGTATAATTTGATATACTTACGTAATGTTTGGTTAGCTTCGAGTCCTTTGGGTGACGAGTTCAGAGTTTCGGGCGCATTCTTGACCTGGGGAGTAGGTGTGACACGAGGTGAGTCTCCTTTCTAACCTCGTGAGAGGGAATTATCCCCGTAGGTGATTTAAATGTTATGTGTGATAATTGTATGGGCTACGTACGTACAAAATGATGAGAGTCCGTACGTAGCGGCTATTATTTTTATGTCCGGGTAGTTAGGTCCACATCATGCCTTGTGTTTTACTTGAAATGAACTATATGCTCAATAAATTAAATGTTGCATGCAGCTTATTTCCCTGAGATCATGGAATTTGAGAAAATTTGTAAGGAATTGTTAACTGAAAAGTAATTTAAAAAGGAATATTGTGTGTGTATGTGGCCGCTTCGCAATTTACATTCCGCGAGTAGAGTGTGATTTCCCCCACTCTTATTGGAGCGGGCTGTACGCCACGGCGGGTAGAAAGATGCACTTATGGTTCGAGCCGTTCGATCCTCGGCAGTGCATAGATTTGAGTACTTTATGGCAAGGTGCACTTATGGTTGGGGCCGTTCGGCCCTCGGCAGTGCACAAATATGACTATCTTATGGCTCAGGCCGGTTGTCCTCATTCCGTATGTGCGTGATTTATTTGTTACTAAATTCATGTACATCTTTTTTGACAGATAATTGGGGGAAGGTGAAGTAGTAATCGTTTATTTATTTCCAGTACTTACTTGGATTTCAGTGCCTTATATATTTGCTACTTCGTTGCCTTTACATGCCTACTGTTTTAATCATATTCTATTAAATTATATTGCTGGACCTTAGTGAGTGTCAAGTCGACTTCTCGTCACTACGTTAGGCGAGATACTCATTGGGTACATATATATTTATGTACTCATGCTACGCTTCTGTACGTAATTGTACAGGTTCCGAGGCTGGTGCATCTGGTTGCCAGGTCGGAGCTTGATTCTGATTACAGACGGACCTGACTTCACGGTGAGCTGCTTTCTCCTGGCGATCTCCGGCAGCACCATGGGGTTTCTTTTGCTTATTTCCCGTCTATTTCTTTCAGACAGTGGGATTGTATATTATATCTTTTGTATATCCTGTTAGTATGCCCGTAGGACTTGTGACACTAGTTCCTGGCACACACGTGATAGTTATTATGGATTACGAGTCTCTATATATATTGGCTCACGCCTCCTCATGACCTCTTTTGATTAAAAACTGGCTAATTATCCTTGTCGATTTATGTTTCAAGTTTTAAAAACTGAGTATATGTTGAAATGTTTAATCTAATAAGAAATAACCATTAGTAAATTGAGTGTTGGCTTGCCTGGCCTCGCCGTTGGGCGCCATCATGACCTAAGTTAGGATTTTGGGTCGTGACAATATGTTGATGATGTCATCATCAAGTCCAAGAGAGCCACCGACCATACAGCAGATTTGAGAAAAAATTTTGACAGGCTGCAAAAGTACAACTTGAAGTTAAACCCCGCAAAGTGTGCGTTCGGAGTTCCTGCTGGGAAATTGCTTGGGTTTATCGTCAGCCGCCAAGGAATAGTACTGGATGCATCAAATTTCAAAATCCATCCAAGAATTTTCACTGCCAAAGAACAAGAAAGATGTGATGAGTTATCTGCGATGCCTTAACTACATCAGCCGATTCATAGCCCAGTCCACGGTTATATGTGAACCAATCTTCAAGATGCTGAAGAAAGATGTTGCGATCGAATGGACCGAGGATTGTTAAAAGGCTTTTGAAAGAATCAAGGAATACTTGTTAACATCACCAGTTTTGGTCCCGCCAGAGCCAGGTAGACCCTTGCTACTCTACCTTGCGGTATTAGATGAAGCTTTCGGCTGCGTTCTGGGGCAGCATGACGAGATAGGAAGAAAGTAATAGGCTATTTATTATCTAAGTAAGAAGTTCACTCCACATGAGGCACGGTATTCTCTACTGGAACGTACCTGCTGTGCTCTAACTTGGGTAGCCCAGAAGCTCAGGCATTACTTCAGTGCCTACACAACGTATCTCATATCAAGGATGGATCCCTTAAAATATATCTTTCAGAAGCCCATGCCCACTGGCAAACTGGCCAAATGGCAAATCCTGTTGAGTGAGTTCGACATTGTCTATGTGACTCAGAAAGTGGTCAAGGGGCAAGCACTAGCAGATCATCTTGCCGAGAATCCCGTGGGAGGAGAATACAAACCCCTAAAAACGTATTTTCTCGATGAAGAAGTGTCATTCATAGGGGAAGACATTGCAGAATCCTATGACGGGTGGAGAATGTTCTTCGACGGAGCAGCCAATTTCAAAGGAGTCGGCATTGGAGCTGTCTTGATATCGGAAACAGGTCAACACAAACCAGTATCTGCCAAACTCAGATTTCCCTGTACCAACAATATGGCAGAATATGAGGCCTGCATCTTAGGGCTCAGTATGGCCATTGACATGAATATCCAGGAGTTGCTAGTAATTGGTGACTCAGATCTGTTCATACACCAAGTACAAGGAGAATGGGCTACCAAGAATTCCAATATATTTCCATATCTGCACCATGTGCAGGAATTGAGGAAAAGGTTCACAAAGACAGAATTTTGGCACGTCCCCAGAATTCAGAACGAGTTTGTCGATGCATTGGCCACTCTATCATCCATGATACAGCACCCAGATACAAACTTCATTGATCCTATTCCAGTAAAGATCCATAGCCAACGAGCAAAATTCGCCCACGTTTAAGAAGAAACAGACGGAAGACCATGGTTCCACGACATCAGGGAATATTTGTCAAAGGGAGAGTACCCAGAGCTTTCAAGTCACACTCAGAAACGCACACTCCGAAGATTGTCCAATAATTTCTTTCTCATCGGAGGAAACCTGTACATGAGGACTCCTGACTTGGGATTATTACGATGTGTCGATGCAAAGGAAGCCTCCAGACTACTTGAAGAGATACATGCTGGGACCTCTGGCCCACACATGAATGGTTTTGTCTTAGCAAAGAAAATACTCAGAGTCGGTTACTTCTGGATGACCATGGAAACAGACTGCATCCAATATGTTCGGAAATGCTATCGATGTCAGGTACATGCAGATATGATAAAGGTACCCCCAAATGAGCTCAATGCAACAAGTTCACCTTGGTCGTTCGTCGCCTAGGTAATGGACGTTATTGGACCAATCGAGCTCACAGCCTCAAATGGACACAGGTTCATCGTAGTAGCTATTGATTACTTCACCAAATGGGTCGAAGCGGCATCATACAAAGCAGTGACTAAGAAAGTCGTGGCATACTTTGTCCGTGACCATATCATTTGTCGGTTCGGGGTTTTGGAGTCAATCATCACCGACAACGGCTCCAATCTCAACAGTGATCTGATGAAAGCCATGTGCGAGACTTTCAAAATCAAGCACAAGAATTCCATGGCCTATAGACCACAGATGAATGGATCTGTGGAAACCGCCAACAAGAATATCAAAACGTTATTGAGAAAGATGATAGAAAAATCACAAACAGTGGCATGCAAAATTATCATTCGCCTTACTGGGATACCGCACCACAGTCCGCACATCAACCGGGGCAAATCCTTATTTACCGGTTTATGGTACGAAAGATGTTATCCCTGCCGAAGTGGAGATCCCTTACTTAAGAATCATACAAAGCTGAGCTCAGCGACGCATAATGGATAAAAGGCTGCTACGAGCAGTTGGCCCTCATAGATGGGAAAAGGATGAATGCAATATGTCATGGTCAACTTTATCAGAATAGAATGTCCAGAGCCTTCAACAAGAGAGTCAAGCCAAGACAGTTCACACCAGGACAGTTGGTGTTAAAGAAGATTTTTCTACATCAAGACGAAGCCAAAGGGAAATTTTCTCCCAACTGGCAAGGTCCGTATATGGTTCATCGAGTATTGACAGGAGGAGCTCTCATACATGCAGAAATGGACGGAGAAATTTGGTCAAAGCCAATCAATTCAGATGCAGTCAAGCGATACTATGTGTAACTCTATGATTTTCTTCAAGGATGTAAATTGAACTACACCTGACCTGATTCCCGTTTAAGAGGGGATACGTAGGCAGCCCTATGGGTTCGGTCATAATTCAGTAAAAAATTCATTTCCCCCGTAATTGGAAATTGTGGAAGAATTTTGAGGAGGACACTCAAAATTCCGAAGCAAGTTCAGTTGATCGCAACATGTACAACAGTCAGAATCATCAACCATCTAACTGGGGCAGAAATTTTAGGAGGACCCTCAAAATTCCGTAGCATGAAAGGTTGCAACGTCTGGAACCGTGTCACGGTCGTCGGTTCAATTAAATTTCTTAAAACATATTTTATATTATGTCTTTGCAAAATCATGCATACATTTTCAAAATATAGCTCTGTTTAGCCAAACGCTACCCTGATGACACAAACAGAATCGTCAGACCAAGCAGAGCGAAGCAAGTAAAGCCAGCGGAGATACGAACCAACCTTCCCCACCTACAGATCTCACGATTTTTCTTTTGATGCAGGAATAAAAAAACAAACAGGTTTCAAAGTCACAAACTTCAACACAGTCGCAAATGTAAAGTTTCCTATCAGCACAAAAGGGCGAACATGCTCCATAGTCACAGTTCTCGCAACAATCGCAATACCATAACCTATTACCAACTAAGAAATTCTACTAGCATTTGCTGTTTGTTCCTATTTGCATAAGGTTAATCATCTGCCTTCTGTCTGCATAAGGCTAAGCTCTGCCTTCTCTTTCATGAGGTTAAGCTCTACCTCTCATTTGCATAAGGCTAATCATCTGCCTTCTTATCCGCATGAGGCTAAGATCTACCTCCTATTTGCATAAGGCTAATCATCTGCCTTCCATCTGCATGAGGCTAAGCTCTGCCTTCTCTTGCATGAGGTTAAGCTTTACCTCCCATTTGCATAAGGCTAATCATCTGCCTTCCGTCTGCATAAGGCTAAGCTCTACCTTCTCTTGCATGAGGTTAAGCTCTACCTCCCATTTGCATAAGGCTAATCATCTGCCTTCCTATCTGTATGAGGCTAAGCTCTGCCTCCAATTTACCTTTTCCCCGAGACTAAGTGGTGTCTCTCGAGCATTATTCACTTTGCTTCTCTTTCGGGCTAAGATCTGCCCTTCAATTTGCAAGACTAAGATCTACCTTGTCAACATCATATTATTGCATCTCATGGGCTAAAATATCACCAATTTTTCCAAAGGCGTCATAGTCTAACGGCACCATCCTCATAGCCGGAAGACACCACGTCATGGCCTGAGGATCTCTCGTAATTTGCACATCATTATTCAAAGGAGTCGTCGTTCGGAGGCACCATCTTCATGGCCCGAGAACATCATTTCATGGCCTGCGAATCCTCCATCAAACAATTCATGACCCAGGACATCATGGTCTGAGGACGTCATCCCTAACCATCCGAAGACAACATTCATAGTTCAACGGGAGCTTGCATCATGTTTAAATTTACGCACAGTATACGCTTGTATTGCTTTTATCTGTAGGTAACCCGGCAAGCGACGGCTACCCCGCAGGAGCGATCCCGCTCCAGTTCTCCCAGCCATATCAAACCTAACCTCTTCCGTAGAACCGTTCATTTATCTAACCATAGATGTTGCGTTTGTTATTGTGATGACTGCACTGGTATACTTCACCGATGGATTCGAAACCTCATACGGCCTGATTCCTGTAAAACCAAGGATATGTAGGCAGCTCAGAAGCCAGGGTGCGGCCTAAATCTCTCCAAACTGTTTCTCTCGGTCAAAATTGGTCATCATGTCTTTACCCGACAAACTCTTTCATCCTTTCCGGGTAAAGAGGGGCAGCTGTTGATACCCAATTTTTCCTCAGAATAATTTAAATTTGCATATATAGCTTCAAAATCATGTATCAACAGCAATTGATATTTTTTCACAATTTTCCTATATTTGTATTAACCTATCCAGCATTTTATTACCAATAAATAATTATAAAATTGCATTACAAATGATTTCAAATACATTTCTTGGTTTCATTAATTATTTTTGGTCCTATTAAGACCAAATTATTTCATAATTAGCCAAATTGGCTATAATTTTAATAACTTTGCAATTATAACCCAATCATACGATTTTATATAATTTTTATCCAGAAATTAATCATTTGTATTTTTAAAGTACTAAGTAATCATTTTTAATTATTTTCTACATATGAAATTCATTTTTTATAATTAACAGCTATTTTTATAAATTGTTTTAATTAATTTACATTAGGTATTTAACAAATAGCCACTTTAATTTCATTTATAGCCTAACTAAACCAGACCCAAGTCTGATTAAAAAATGGCCCAAATACTCTAGACCTAATACATTATCCTACCCGAACCAATCCTTTATCTAATCTGGACCGTTGATCAATTTTAATCAACGGTCCAGATCTCCCCTTTCCTTAATTAACCCTAGAGACTCCCCCCCCCCCTCCTTCCCCTCTCATTTCTCTCTTTCACTCCGCCGTTACACAACTCTCTAACT
The DNA here is from genome assembly GCA_005239525.1 of Nicotiana knightiana. NCBI lineage: Eukaryota > Viridiplantae > Streptophyta > Magnoliopsida > Solanales > Solanaceae > Nicotiana > Nicotiana knightiana. The sequence continues at coordinate 7,017 of ML423177.1, read as the reverse complement.
CTCTCTGCTAAACCTAATCTCTCACCGGTTGTCGACTTGCCGGTAACTATGGCGGTGTCACCACCATCCCAGCCTCCATGGTTCACTCACCTCCCATGGTTTTCATGTCATTTTCTGGCCGTCCATGGCCGTCCGAGTAAGATCCTCCCATCTCCGGCTAAAACCTGTGGTTTCTAAGCCGATTCTCTCTCTCTCTCTTTCGGTTCTCTCTCTGAAACCCTAATTTTAACGCTTGATTTCTTAGATATGCAATAGATCCGGGTATATTCCGAATTATTTTGTTGTTTTCCTTAAAAGATTTTTCGATTTCTCTAAAACGACTCCTCCTCTTCAAACAAGGGTTTCTTAACCCCTTTTCAAAATGGGTTTTCTTTCTGATTTTAGTATTATTCTATGATTTTCACTATGTTTAAACGTTTATTTAAGTTTTTTCCCCTTTTGTCTGACTTATTATGTTAAAACCCTAAGTTTCTTGGGCTTAATCATGGGTTCTGAGTCTGTTCTTGCTTACTTGTTCATCTGATTTATTAGCATGTCTGTTATTTATGAATTTGTCTTGAGTTTCCTGTAATTTTACCCTATTTTGCTTATTAGGGTTTCTGATTCTTTACTTCTTCCGCCTATATCATGTTTATTCTGTCAATTCGTACTATGATCTATGTGAATCCCTAATTTTGTATGATTTTACCCTATTTGGCCTATTAGGATTTCTGATTTTGCCTATTATGTGTCTATTCCGCTTGTTCTCATAAATTTGTGTTAATTTGATGTGATGTCTGCACTTGACCTGCTTGCATTGTTGTTCACTTAGCATGTTATGTACTTAAGTGTTCCTGGAACTACATTCTTACCTATGTGCCTTATGTGTCCCCAATCCCCCATTACCCCTGTTTGGTGTTGCTAAACCTGCATTGGTTCTGTGTTCTTTGGCTGTGTATGAACCTGTTTTGGGTGCTATGTCTGGACTGTTGCTTGCTGCTCTACTCTCTTTTCAAAAACTGTTTTACTATATAACTCTGTAGTTCTTTACAAAATCTTTCAAACAATTCTCTTTTCAAACTGTTTTTCCTACCCAATATTTTCAAAACTATGTCAAGCACTCTCACTCTACTCTTAGATATTTAAGTTTTTCCCTTCTAATGTGTGACTGCTTAGGGATCCCTATGAGATCCCTCTAAACTCTGATGCATTAGATCTGGCCCTTCCACACTGCACTTACTCAATTATGGTTATGAAATTTGGGTGTGTGCACTGCCCGGGATCCCTTGAGGTCCTGAGGGAACTCTGACACACCCGGATATGAGAAAGGCTATGAAACATTTGGGCACTTGAGGTTCTGGAAGTCTGGGCTAGTTTTCAGGCTCTCTATAGTTTAACTTCTTCTTTTCCTTTATCTATTAACGTAATTTATTCAGCTGGTCTGTAATATTTATTTGTAAATAAATATTGGGGATGGCTAGTGAAATGGGATAGGGTAGCCATATAATTTTATCAATTCCACTAGGTAGAAATCATGCCTTAAGTTTTACATTTCCTATATCTATATTAGAATCCATGCTTAGAATCAACATGCCAAACATGATTTAGATATCATGTCTTTAAGGCTTTTTCATGTTTACTGCTTTAACATACAACATACCTCAATTTTTGCTTGTGCCTACCACTTAGGAATCTTGTGCATCCTGAAATTATATCCTAGCCACCCTGCATTCACGTGTGCATACTAGATACCATGATCTAGGATTTCGTTTACATTTACTTAACTACGTCTAGTTTAAACTGCTGATTCATGAAAAGGTATAGAATAACCTCGCATATGATTATCATGTTTGTTCTTAATAGAAATTGGCAACTATCTCTGCATTCTCAGATTTACATCACTTAGAACAGCATGTTTTAGGAAAAACAACCTCTGAACTGTTTAATAATTCTGGTAGTCACTATGTACAACCCCACGCCTAAGAAATACTTAGGTGTCAATCTCTTAAAAATGAATATTGTTTTGATTGCGTTTGCTGCCTAAGGGATAACAGGTTTTTTTAAAACCAGTAGGCAAGCTGATTAGGTCTTTGCTATTGAGTTTATAAACAAGTTGCATACTTCTGTGCATTGATATTCACTTAGATATCCTGTCTTAGGATTCTGTCTAATAAAACAGCCTCTTGTTTTGTGTTTGAGACGTGCTGTTTATGTGCAATATATGTGGAGGTAAACCTGAGCCTTTTAAACTGCTTTCCCGCATTTATTTGTAAAGTCCTACTTATTCTTGCATGTCGCCTAGAATTTTATCCTTTTAACCTTAGGGAGTTTTGTCTAGAACTGCCTATATTTAGAGGTCCTAAATTCCTTCACGGCCATTAAGAAGAGACGGATAACAGCACGGATAGAGGTCGTTAAATAAACTCGCTTAATAACCGCTAAGGGGTGGGAAATGGTAGACATGGATATGATATTCGGTGCGCTAATTCCACGAGTAGCCCCTCTTCTGAGGAGTGATTACTGGGCATTGTACTGATATGATCCTATAGGATAAACTACCTAGGACCCCC
>ML423176.1:153945-185451 GCA_005239525.1 Nicotiana knightiana | reverse complement strand
GGGCAGGCGGGGTTAGAGGGGATTGGAATGGGTGTTTTTGATGGGTAGAGGTGCTTTGGGCCTGGGTAAATCAGCCCAGGTCCAAATTTAGGCTTGATTTCACAATTAACTAATTAACTTCAATTAAGTTTAAACTAAGAAAAAGTGTAATAATTAGTTGTAACTTAATTTTGTTATTCAATTATAAATTAATTAATTAAACTCACACCATTCAATTTAACCTTAACAATTTTCACAATTTTGTTGAAAGAAATAATTAAATTACAAATCTAAACATTATCTGACTTTATATCAAATAACTATATTTATTTAGATAATAATTAAGGCTAGGCACATAATTATGCCGCTTCAAACCATTTATACATTTAAAAGATGAATTATGGCCACATAATGCAAAATTAATTCACAAATAGCACTTAAATTCAATAAAAATTCATAAAACCAATTAATTTATCGATTGTTTTTGAAGGATTATATGGTAGGTAAACATTACGTGCTCATAGCTTCCCTTCTTTGCTTGGAAACACGAAGAGCTTTCGGGCTAAGACAAAGTGAGCAGCCATAAGCGACTTTACCCATTCATATGCTCCATTGTGAAGTGTTTTGGAAAAGTTTGACTGAACCCTGCTTCAAAGGTTGCCTACATATCCTTGGCTATAAAAGAATCAGGTCAGTGTAATTCTGGAAGTTTTGGTAGCTGGGACTACCGAGTAACTTTGGTTTCACTGCGGTTGCTGCTGTTACTGCTGCTGATCTCCTTATTACACCAAAGTAACAAAACGAAAGACTAACTAAACCTATCAGCTGCTAGTTACAAGATTCCTATCTAAGACTTGGTCTTGAGTCTTGACCTTATGCTGACTCTGACCTGGATCTTGATGCTTGTTAGCCGCAGGTATTGGTTTCATCTTATCGTACCTCGGATCAAGGCAGGATATACCTAACAGATGACTTCAATCTCGTCCTGAATAGTCCATGTCTTCCCCGTTTATGCACTTTGGATTTGACCTTATCTTTTATTCTTTTGTTTTTATTATTCCGGATCGAAACTCTTCTTTTGATAGTCTCAAGTCTAATGTCCTCAAAATCTAATCTGCGCAAAATCAAGAACAAACGAACGAAATTTCTGCCCCAGTTTTCACTAGAAAAATTTCGTGGGTTTATTGTAAAGAAATATATACTACTTTGTTATTGAAAGCGATGAACAATTTATGTTGTCGTTAAGAAAAGATCATCAGGTTATGTTGATGTCTGAGGAGGGTCAATGGGTTATGCCGTTGTCAAGAAGAAATTAACAGGTCGTGCTGGTGTTCGGGAAGGTTAACAGGTTATGCTGTTGCCGAAAAAAAAGAGATCATTGGGTTATGCCAACGTCAGAACATGATCAACATGTAATGCTGTTGTCAGAAAAGATCACCAGGTTATGCCGGTGTCTAGAAAGGTCAACAGGTTATGCTGTTGCCGGGCAAAAGAGATCACTGGGTTATGCCAGTGTCAGGAAATGTTCAACAGGTTATGCTGTTGTTAAGAAAGAGATCACCAGGTTACGCCGGTGTCTAGAAAAGTCAACAGGTTATGCTGTTGCCTGGGGAAAGAGATCACTGGGTTATGCCAGTGTCATGGGGCGATTAACAGGTTATGCCGTTGTTAGAAAAAGATCACCAGGTTATGCCGGTGTCTGGAAAGGTTAACAGGTTATGCTTTTGCATGGGGAAAGAGATCACTGGGTTATGCTAGTGTCAGGAGGTGATCAACAGGTTATGCTGTTGTCAGAAAGATCACCAGGTTATGCCTGTGTCTGCTAGGGAGTGGGACCCTATGTTGAAAGAATCATCGGGTCGCCAGCATCAACTAGGGAGTGGGACCCTATGTTGAAAGAATCATCGGGTCGCCAGCATCAACTAGGGAGTGGGACCCTATGTTTGCATCAACTGGGGACTGGGATATCCTAAGTTGGCATCGAGTTATGTCAGCATCAGGTTATGCTGGCATCAACTAGGGAACGGAGACCCTATGTTGGCATACTAAGGAACAGAATATCCTATGCTGGAAAAGGTAGCTAGGGATTGGAGACCCTATACCACTTTAGGTTTGGACTATTTTTAATATTGTTTTCTTCTTTTCTTTTCTTTTCATTTTATTTTGAGTGAATGCGGGAAAGAATTTTGGAGAAAACTTCCCTTTTTGGAGTTGTTGCTGCAGAGCTTCTTCTAGCTCTTGCGCCTTTTCGTTTGGTTACAATTACATTTTTCAAGGTTGCTTTTGAATTACACCTGTTTCCTTTAAACAAAGAACAATTTGTTAGTTTGAAATGGTGGTTGGTTTTGCGGCCTTGATTTTCAACTGCTTGATCTCAGTTCTTTTGATGAAGATCTCAACCACTTTCTTACTTGCTGGGGATTGGGTTTCATCTCTAATCCCAGGGACCCTGGCTTTCTTGATTTTACCATGGCGATCGGTCACGTGGGACCCAATATTTCGACCTTGTTTTTCCTTCGTAGGCCTTTCACTTGATTTTTCCTTTGGATTTCCAGGGTATCGGGGAAGTTTTGGCTCCTCAAATTCTGCTGCGACGGTTAGTCGCATGGGAATAATCTTTTCCAACTTTACTTTGCCTTCATCGGCCTTTCATTTCTGATTTTTCCTTCAACTTTAACTTTAAAGCATTTGGAGCACTTCGGCTTTTTGAACTATTCCGGGAGGGGTTAGCCACATGGGACTCAATCTTTCACTTCAATTGCCTTTGTAGGCATTTCCATTTGATTTTCTTCTTTCAAGAGTTTTGCGTTTAAAGCATCGGTCGTTGCGGCCTGTCGGGATCGTCTCGATGCCCCTGATGAGGCTTGGTGCCCTTTGCATGTTGGCTCGTGTCAAATGAGAACCCTGTAAATCAGTTTTGCCATCCTTTATTTGCTCTAACTTAGAAACAGAGTCAGACTAAAAAGGATAGAATAACAAAGAAACAGAGACAATGAATTTTGACAAGAAATATCCCTTTCGGGAAAAGAGAAGAAGGACTTATCTGGAGTGTACGCGGCCTTTAATGAACATGACATGCGTCTTGGACTGGATGCCTGATCTATATAAACCATCTGACTCTTAGAAATTCGCCCCAATTTTTTACCTTGAGGTCGAGAAACCTTGCCCTAGACCATGTCGATACCAGTGACCAATCATCCTCTTTCCGATTAGTAGTGCCGTTTTTGGATTTTCACGGACTAACCTCTCTCATTTCTCTTCTCTCCATCGCCCTGTAGTGATCTTTGTGAGTTTTCACTAACAAGACTCTCATATTTAGTTTCTCTACTTACTGTCGCCTTATGGTGCCCGTGTGGGTTTTCACCGATAAGACTCTCTCATTTTAGTTTCTCTCATTGCTTGTATCAGATCCAAATTACTGTATCCTCCAATTCTGGTTTTTCTTTGCCGATCGATCGGAAGAACTTGAATGGGATTTGGGGTAAAAGGAATTTGTATCGAATTACAACTTTGGAACTTTTATGGAGAATCATTGCCGAATTTTAACACTTTCCCCAGTTTAAACTCTTGGCGGAATGTGAATTTTTATTTTGGTGTGACTGAACCCCAGGGAGAGGCTGCCTACGTATCCTTTCGGAATCAAGTCAGATGTAGTTCAAGGAAACATTTGTCTTTGTTTTTGATTTTTGTTTTGAATTTTGTTTTATTTTTTCATCATCATTTTTTTCTTTTCTTTTTATTTATTTATTTTTTATTTATATATCAACACTTCAAGTTCCAAAGAGGGTAAACAAGGAAGAGTAACCGGCTCAAATGGTTTACAAAACTGGTAGTGTTTGGGGTAGCGCAAATAAAAGCCTTCGTCATTTCGATCATGAACATCATCACGAAAAGGTCAAACATAATACCTTTTGACTGCATCTGCATTGACAGCCGTTTCAGGGTCATTTCCTTCGATGTCCCTCAAGTACAATGCTCCTTTTGGTAGCAATTTTCTTATGATGTATGGACCTTTCTAGTTCGGGGCAAATTTTCCTTTTGCTTTTTCATGGTGTGGGAGGATACGTCTTAGGACGAGCTGCCCCACTTCGAAGTTCCTAGGCCGTACCTTCTTGTTATAGGAGCGGGTCATTCTTTGTTGGTACAACTGCCCGTGGCAAACTGCGGCCATTCTTTTCTCATCAATTAGAGTCAACTATTCCAACCGGGTTTTGACCCATTCATCATCCTCGATTCTGACTTCGACAATGATCCTCAGGGAAGGAATTTTGACTTCCGCAGGGATCACGACTTCAGTGCCATAAACCAATAAATAAGGCGTAGCCCCCACTGATGTGCGTATGGTCGTGCGACATCCCAATAATGCAAAAGGCAACTTCTCGTGCCACTGTTTAGAACTTTGGATCATTTTTCTGAGGATTTTCTTGATGTTCTTATTGGTTGCTTCGACGACACCATTGGCTTTGGGCCGGTAAGGGGTGGAATCACGGTGTGTGATTTGAAACTGCTCACATACCTCCCTCATCAGGTGGCTGTTTAGATTTGCAGTGTTATCGGTAATGATAGTTTTTGGAATACTGAAACGACAGATAATGTTTGAATGCACGAAGTCCACCACTGCTTTCTTAGTGAAGGCTTTAAAAGTGACTTCTTCGACCCATTTTGTGAAATAGTCGATGGCCACCAAAATAAATCTGTGTCCATTTGAAGCTTTTGGCTCGATTGGCCCAATGACATCCATTCCCCAGGCAACGAAGGGCCAAGGTGCTGACAGGGGGTGTAGTTCTGAGGGTGGTGCATGAATCAGGTCACCATTTATTTGACACTGATGGCACTTTCGGACAAAATTGAAATAATCCTTTTCCATGGTCATCCAGTAATATCCTACTCGCAGAATTTTCTTTACGAGGACGTACCCGTTATGTGGGGACCGCATACTTCTGAATGTACTTCATTCATAATCTTTTCAGATTCTTTGGCATCCATGCACCTTAACAAATTCAGATCTTGAGTCCTTTTGTATAACACTTCTCCACTTAAAAAGAAACTGTTGGCGAGTCTTCTGATAGTTCTCTTTTGATCCCCATTGGCCTGCTCCGGGTATTCTTTTGTTTTCAAGAATATTTTGATATCATGATACCATGGTTGGACATCAGGCTCTATTTCAACCGTGTTACAATAACCATGTCTTTCTTTGATTTGAATTTCTAACGGGTCAATGTGGACATTACCAGGATATGGCAACATTGCAGCTAGGGTAGCCAGTGCATCGTCTAACTCATTGCGGCATCGAGGAATATATCTAAACTCAACGAATTTGAATAGTTTGCTAAGATCTTCCACATGTTGTCTCTATGGAAGGAGCTTAACATCTCTAGTTTCCCACTCTCGCTAAGCTTGTTTTATGATCAAATCAAAATCTCCCATGATCAATAACTTTTCCACATCCATATCAATGACCATGTTCATGCCCATTATACAAGCTTCATATTCGGTAGTACTGTTTGTACAGAAGAACTGGAGACGGGCCGTGGCTGGATAGTGTTGTCCCGTGGGTGAAATCAAGATTGCCCCAATCCCAATGCCTTTGGAATTGACTGCTCCGTCGAAGAACATTTTCCAGGTATTAGTGTCTTCTGTGATTACTTCGACCGAATTGACTTCCTCATCCGGGAAATAAGTTCTTAAAGGTTGGTATTCATCATCAATCGGGTTCTCAGCCAAATGATCATCCAAGGCTTGAGTTTCCCGGAAGGAACACCAAATGCACATTTAGCAGGGTTCACTTTCAAGTCATATTTGCGTAGCCGCTCAAAACATTTTCTCAAGTCTCGGACATGGTCCTCCTGTGTTCTGGATTTAATAATGACATCATCAACATACACCTCAATCTCTTGGTGCATCATGTCATGGAAAAGGGCAGTCATGGCTCTCATATAGGTTGCCCCGACGTTTTTCAAACCGAACGGCATAACCCTGTAACAATAAGTCCCCCATGGTATAGTGAAAGCTGTCTTTTCTGCATCTTCCTCATCCATTAAGACTTGGTGATAACCGGCATAACAATCCACAAATGACTGTACCTCATGTTTGGCACAGTTGTCGACAAGGATATGGATGTTTGGTAGAGGGAAATTGTCTTTGGGACTTGCTTTGTTCAAATCCCTGTAATCAACACATACTCGGAGCTTCCCATCCTTTTTTGGTATTGGACTATGTTGGCTAGACATGTGGTGTATCTGACTACTCGGATTACACCGACTTTTAATTGTTTGGTGACTTCTTCTTTAGTTTTGTCACTGATATCTGTTTTGAATTTTCTTTGATTTTGTTGGACGGGAGGGAAATCGGGATGCATTGGCAACTTGTGTACCACTAATTCAACACTTAATCCGGGCATACCATCATAGGACCAAGCGAACACATCTTTGAATTCGAACAGAAGTTGAATCAGTGCGTCCCTAGTTTTCTCATCCGTGTGAATACTTATCATGGTTTCTCGAACCTCTTCTGGATTACCCAAATTAATTGGCTCAGTTTCGTTTAGGTTTGACTTCGGCTTATTCTCAAATTGTTCCAATTCTCTGTTTATTTCCCTAAAAGCCTAATCTTCGTCATATTCTTGTTCTTGATTCATTATTTCTAGATTAGATAGCGTATTAAGATCAGAATATGAGGTCCACAAGTATGTCATGTTATTTAAGGCTGCATCATTAGGACTGAAAATAAGAAAAATAACAAAATCAGAAAGAATAATAAACGATGAAATTTTGATTTCATTTCATTGAATTTGAAGATAACAGGGGTTTTACATCGGAATTTTAAAGACAATAAAATTAAAAACACTCGAGTTACACCCTGAAATAACTCAAAGTGCAGAAAGGACAGCAAAACATGAACTACCAAGATTCCCGTCTGATTGGGAAGGGAGTAGCTTTCCAATTCTGTAGTTTGGCATTCGGACTCATGTATTGCACCTCTGCGGTGCTCGAGCCTTCTCCTGGATGAACCATGTGAGCCTCATATAACATTCGTCTCATGGCTCCGCATATTTCTTCAATTTCTTCGGCCATAAAGGCCTCCTCTTCTTCTTCAACGTACTGTGGTTTGATGAAGGACTCGGTAATGTGTGGGACTGGCTGAGGCAGGTCCCATCCATTGTTTTTAAGTTCGTTGGCCCATTTCATATCATCGTCTGTGGCCTGGAAACCGATGCCAAAGAATTTTTCGGTGGCAGGTAGAGAGATTGGCTCGGTAATGCCTTGTAAGGATACCCCGAGCCCCTTTCCGGGTTTGTACCCGTGTCAGATCATGTCGGTAGCGACTATGATTGACGCATTAGATAAACAAGGATGTGGGCATGACACACTTTCCTCATGCTGATCAGCAAGCACAATCTCAAAGGCTTGGTAAACAATATGTTCGCTACCTTCTTTGGCCTCGAGGCAGGGGACAGAGGGATCCCTGTATATTGATTGTTCGTCCTCTCCGTGGACCACTATCTACTGATTCTCATGTTCAAATTTGACCATCTGGTGGAGAGTAGATGGCACTTCCCCAGCAACGTGAATCCAAGGTCTTCCTAGCAGGAAGTTATAAGAGGTGTTCATATCCAGGATTTGGAAGGTTACCGTGAAATCCACAAGGCTAATCGTCATGACTATGTCAATTTCGCCAATGGTGTCCCTTTTGATACCGTCAAAGGCGCGGACACAAACATTATTTGGCCTGATTCTCTCAGTGCCGATTTCCATTCTTTGAAGCATTGACATGGGGCAAATATCTACTCCAGATCCTCCGTCAAGCATAAATCTCTTCACGTAATATCATTCACTTTTAATTGTCAAGTGTAAGGCTTTGTTGTGAGTGGCCCCCTCAGGAGGTAGGTCATTTTGGCTGAAAGAAATTTTTTTTACTTCGAAGAAGCGCTCAACCATTCTCTCTAACTGCTCGACTGAGGTCTTAGCTGGTACATACACTTCATTCAGCATTTTTAGGAGTACTTTTTGATGCTCGTTTGAGCCCTTCAACAGAGACAAAAGCGAAACTTGATCCGGGGTTTTCCTGAGTTCTTCAATTGTGGCATTTTCAGACATTTTCATTTTCTTGAAGAACTCTTCAGCTTCTTCGGCAGTGATGGAGTGCTGTGTTTTTTGAGGGGAAAGCGTTTATGCTTGCCTTTATTCAACTCCTATGGGTTATGATATTTCCCAGTAGGTTTTTCTTCGTTGACTTCCCATCTGACCTCTTTCCCTTTGTATGTTACCAGTGTTTGATCATAATTCCAGGGGACAGTAGTTGTATTTTTTATCAGGATTTTGCGGTCGGCGGCTGATGATCAAAGGTTCATTTAGCTTAGGTAGGACGGCCAGATTTTTCACAACATATGTCCCTTTTGGCACATACACTCCCTGTAGTTTTGATTTTAGTTCTAATCTTCTGGGAGGGCTCAAGGAGAGTTGTCTATTTCGCGGAGCCCTCAGAACATAAAGGACAACTTCTTTAGTTGGTGCCGTCTTTTTCTTTTCTTCCTGGGCCTTTTCTTTATCCTGGACGGGGGGCTTTGTTTTCTTTTCTTCTTTGTCCTTTCCTTTATTCTAGCCGGGGGACTTTGTTTTATTTTCTGTATCCACAATGGTAATGATGGCTTTCAGCGCCGGGTCAAATTCTTTGTCTTCACAAATCATTCTAATGATAGGCCCATTGTTGTGGGTTGGCAATGGATTGTTTGTGACATTGGGGACCTCCTCATCCCTCAGCACCCCTTTCTTTTGTTCAATTAGATTTTCTACTGCTCTCTTGAGAGTCCAGAAGTCTTCAGTATCATGCCCCTCAACTCCGGAATGATAGGCACAGTTGGTACCCCGTCTGTATGATGGCGATTATGGATCTTGCCTATTTGGCGGCACAGGCTGCATAAGTCCCATCTGAACCAACTTTGGAAAAAGGCTTGAGTATGACTCGCCGATAGGAGTGAAGTTAGTTCTCCTTGGTGGTTCACGAGGGTAGGTGTTGTATTGATAATTATTTTGAAGAGGGTGTGGATTATATGAAGCTGGGGAAGGATGGTTATTTCTGGGCGGTGGAGCTCTGTTTTGGTTGTACTGCGGTGGCCGAGCCTGCGGCTGAGCATTCATCACTGCATAAGGGAGGGGAGACATGGCATAAGATGCTTCCTGATGAGGATAATAGTGTTGTGAAGCTTTGGGAAATGGGCCTAGATATTCCCGAGGTCGTCGAGAATTCCTAGGGCCTGAAGCCATCATGGCTCCCTCCTCTTTCTTCTTTCTGTTTGCCAAGCCTCCCGAGGCGCTTTGAATGGCTTGGGAGGTGGCTCTCAAAGAAGATTGACTTAAAATACGGCCTGTCTTCAAGCCATTTTCTACCATCTCGCCAATTTTAATGGCCTCCGCGAACGTCTTGCCCATGGAGGACATCATATTCTGGAAATAATCGGCCTTTTGAGCCTGCAGGAAGATACTAATCATTTCAGTTTCCTCTATGGGAGGTTTTACTCGGGATGTCTGTTCCCACCATTTAATGGCATACTCCCGAAAGCTCTCGGAAGCTCTCTTTTTGAGATTAGACAAAGAGTTTATGTCTGGAGCTATATCCACATTGTACTGAAATTGCCTTACGAAGTCTCGAGCCAAATCATCCCATATATGCCAATGGGAGATATCCTGATCAATGTACCGCTCTGAGGCGATACCCGTAAGGCTATCCCCGAATTAAGCCATCAGTAGCTCTTCTTTGCCTCCTGCTACTCTCAGTTGGTTGCAGTATCTCTTTAGGTGCGCGATCGGGTCTCCATGCCCGTCGTATTTTTTGAACTTTGGAGTTTTGAAACCCACAGGTAGATACACGTGAGGGAACATGCATAAATCAGTGTATGATACGCTCTTTTGGCCGCTTAGGCCCTGGATATTTTTCAAACTTTGCTCAATACTCTTCATCTTTCGGGTTATCTCATCCTGTTCACTATTTTTCAAGATCTTTTCTGGCTCCACAGGAGATTCAAGTTGTGGGTATCGTGGGTAAGCATTCGGAGTGACCCGGGCGATATCCAGCTGGAATGGAGGAGCTTGGAAAGTAAAATTTGCTGGCTCAAAACTCTATCGCGCCAGTGTTGGCTATGCCACACCTGTAGCTGGTGGCGCAGTAAATACCACATAGGGTAATCCAGAAGATATTGCTGGGGGCGAACCTTAGAAGGCATTCCCGTATAATTTGAGGCCATGGTTGGGAACCCAAATGGAATAAATGGGTTTGGCATTGAAATTGGCACGTTGGTGGTCCCTCCGGTTCTGGAAATCAGTTCAGGGAAACCGGGGATGGAGTTAGGTGGCTCCCTTCCGTTTGACCAAGCGTCCCACATCTCTAGCATACGACATTTCAGTCTTCTATTTTCTTCGGCGACTGCCGATTCTTCTTGAGGGATAACCGAAGTGGGGCCATCCTCTGGTTCAACAATAGATATGTGACTTTCTGATGTCATTGCGATACTTCCTTTGGATCTGGTGAAATAAGGATGTGTCGCCAGAATACCACCATAAACCAACCACCTTAAAAGTAGTAACCTTTTGAGAATAAATGACAAATTTATTAGTGGGAAATATTAACACATAGGGAATCACACGTTGGAATGCGATGTACCGAAGCAGTTAAACATTTTTCTAAAATGTTTGCAACATTTGTGTGTTTCATCCCGACTTTAATATTCTCTCTCGTTTCTTTCTTTTTATTTGTTTTTTTTATTCTTTTCTTTGAGGGCTATGATCGAATCCTATGTGGATTGCCTACGCATCATGACGCCGCATGAATCAGATCATTATGTAGTTCACGGAACAGGTGAATGTAAACAAAGGGCAATTTTCATTTCACTATTAAAGATAGTTCTTTTCATTAGAAGTGATTTTTGGAAACATTAACAAACAAGAAAGAGACGTACAGACTCTAGATATAAAGCAAAACAACTTAACATATTTCTTTTTTTGAAATCAATAAAAGTACAAATTCGAAAAAACTAACATCAATAATAAAGGAGAGCCTCTGGTTGTCTTCTCGGGGCCTATGGTGCATTGGCGGGTCTCTGTGCCGGTCTGTGTGCAATATCCCCCTGAATTTGATCCAAGTCGTCCATTACTTGGTGGGAGAAAGTCATCATGGTGGCAAAGAACATGGAAGTGCTCATACTCTCGCATTCGTGGCATTTCTGTACCACGTAGTTGGCTATTTCTTGGATTCTGTTCCTTATGATCCCCTTCTCTTGAAGTAATCGCCCTATTTTATGCACTCAGGCCTCCAATACCTGGGCGTTCGCATTGTTCTGCTCTTGTAATTCTTGCACCATTCCCTCTAACTGGCAATCTTCTCATAGCAATGCTCCCTTTCCGTTATGAGATCTTTGGTTTGTTGGACCATTTCGTTCCCCATGGCAAATAGTTTTTCTTTCAAGATGGAAATTTCTTTTCCATATTTTTTCCTTAATTGACGAGCATGTTCTTCCATTCCTTTTGCTAACTTCCTTTCGGCCTCTAACAACTCTTTTTCAGCTTTGTTCAAATTGAAGGTATATTCATGAACCTTCAACCTCATATTGTTAATGATTTTTTCATCTCTTTCACTCCTTACGGGCGTCTGGACGGCTATTTTCAGACTCCGGACATGGGCACGAAGCGCCTCATTTTCTCGGGTCATTTGTCGTTTTTCATCCTCGACTACCTGTGCCTGCAACTGATTATCAAACTCTATATTTCTTAATATCTCTTTCAAAGCATGGATAATGGCTTGATATTCTCTTTCGTTTTCGCCCCAAGCTAGCCTTTCTTTAATTTTATCATCAAAAGCGTGCACATGAGGCCTCTTGGAAGGACTTTCCGGCTCGAGCTGGTTCTTCAACAATGCAACTTCTTTTCTCAAACCATGCCGCATATCCCGTATCCACTTCCCCTCTAGCAAGATTGGGCATCTGGGTATCTTCTTTCAAGTATCGACATCCATTCCAACTCTGTTGAATTAAGGCTTCAGGTAAGGGGGCCTCGGGGTGTATCGCAATGACTTGGATGCTCAAATCCTCCTCTTCGGGTATCACTTGATAACGGCCCAATTATCTCATAACCCTTTGGGGTGCATATGGTTGGATACTTCTGAGACACATCAACAGTAGATGATTCCTGGCAGCTGACATAAGTATGACTTCTTTGAGTTGGAGCCATCCCAAAGTCCATTCTATTTGGTTTTCTCGTAAAGACCTTAGATGATCAACCCAAGCCTCGACTCCTTCTGGAAAAGGGTAATCCTTCACTCTCTCTTCATAAACCTCGATGAAGTTGGCTTTATCGGTACCATAACTCATGAATTTTGGATGGTGACGAAGATGTTCAACCAACCACATCTGGAGAATGATATTTCAACCTTCAAAAAATGTTTTTCCCGACTTGCATTCAGTCAAAGCCCGAAAAATGTCAGATAATATGGGTGGAGCCAGAGTATGATCTTTCTTTTCGGTCAAGACCTGGGCGATTTTGGCCACCCAAACGCCAATCGTCCCTTCAGCATTAGGAAAGACCATAACACCCAGAAATGCTACGATGAAGGAAAACCGACGATGGATTCTCCAAGTATCCTTATCCTGTTTGTTAGTCAAGACTTTTTCATGTATTTCAAATCCGTTTGAGAAACCGTATCTGGAATATAGGAAGTTGAATGAACAACACCCATTGGATACTCGGCCTTTTCTGAGTTGCCGGCTAACGGAAAGGACCTCAAAGAACCGACGTACTGGCATAGGTCTTAAAAAGATGATTTGTTGATTCCTTAAGTCTCGACCAAAACCCGCATATCCGGCGACCTCTTCTAAGGTTAAAGTGAGCTCAAAATCTGAAAAGCAAAACACGTTGTGGGTCGGATCCCAAAAGGTTACCAAAGCTTTAATCAAGTCGTTTCGGGGTTTGACTTTCATAAGATCAACGAGAGATCCCAACTGTTCGCCGACCCATTCTTTGCCATCTTTACCTAAATTATGCCACCACATCTGGAGTTGTAGGGTTTTCAGCTGCGGAGTTTGGATAGTGTTCATTTTGCACCTGTGAGCAAATAGGGTTAGGATTCCCTCTGATTTGGACAAAAAAAGACCCATTTTTAATTTTTTAAGAGACAAACTCTCCTAAAGTGGCTTATTTGTGCAAATTTGACCAAAGTGGTCATTTTCGCAATGAATGGCCCCTTCTTGCTTTGAGTAGAGTTTCGAGGCCAAAAAAGGTACTTTTCGGAAAAAGTGACAGAAAAATTCGCTCTTGAACGAAAAATTGCCCTTCGACAATGTAAAATGTTCTAAGGCTTATTTTGGCAAGAACAGTGCAAGACTTTAACCGAAGCTTGGTCGGTCTTATTTTGACTAACATAGATTTTTTTGTTTGTTTTTTGAAAAGTGGGGGTCGGCACTGATGAGGTTTGCCTACGTATCTCATATCCGATGAGAATCAGACCCACGTAGTTCAGCCATAATTAAGGAAAAAATGTTTTTGACTTATCTTGAGATTCTTTTGAAATTTTCTCCTCATTTGCAACTATTTTGAAATTCTCTTTCTCCCCATTTTCAATCCTTCTTTTTCCAGAAAATTTTGACAGAGTTCCGCCTTCACTCTTGGTTTTTCTGTTATTTTTCTTTCTTTCTTTAGCCGGTCAACAATAAACCGAGACAAATAATGCACATATAGCAAGTAGGATGCATCAAGATGGTCTTTTTGTTTCGGGTACATCTGTCCTGGACGGACCCAACCCTTGTGTTGAGTCCCATAAGTCAAAATGCACATGATGCAGATAATCGTTCCTACTAGGGATCCAGCATGAGGTTTTGTCATTCTAGGGTTAAACCTGGGGTTTTTGTTCTAGACCTGGATTACCTAAGCGGACAACTCAAGTCGGGGTGGAGGCGATGTACCGGTAGCACGAAAGGCTATCCGGCCTAGTGGCTAATCCATCCCCGTATTTCTTACTTGGTATGACCTCTAACAGAAAGGCGGGCCACGCGAACGTGTGCACCAATTTTAGAAGACTCAGAAGGGAGGCGTAAGAAGGCAGTTTAAATGCAGTTCAAATAAATATCAAAGCGGTAAATAAATAACAATTAGCACATTGAGCGCAAAAAATACAGTAATATCACAATTAATAAAGCCAAGTAAAATCACATTAACAAGCTCGAATTCTTGAACCCTGAACCAGAGATTTTGGGTTCGGTCCCCAGCAGAGTCGCCAGAGCTGTCACACCTTCCTTTTTTTTTATCGGTATTGGTAAAAGGGAGTTTTTCCACTTTAAGTGATATTATTCGATTTTTGGGATTTATTTATTTTCAGAGTCGCCACCCGGATTTTTTACGGTGTTTCGGGACACCATTTATTTATTAAAATCCCAAAATCGAGGAATTTTGACTATGTTTAAATTGTCTGCGAACCAGAAATCCGGGTAAGGAATTCTGTTAACCCAGGAGAAGGTGTTAGGCACTCCCGAGTTCCGTGGTTCTAGCACGGTCGCTTAATGATTAAACTTGGCCTAAATTGTTTAACTACCACTTTAATACCTATGTGCATTTATATATTCTTTACCGCTTTTATTATTCATTTGTATTTAAAGAGTTATTTTGAGACGGGTCACGTATGCGTCAACCCGTAGAATTTAAAATGCGTCTAAAATCATGTCACGCGGACGTGTACACAATTCTCGACACTGAACTCATTTAAGGAGACAAATAAAGTTGCGCAAACGCATTTTCTTATTTTGTTGTCAAAAAGAAACCAAAATCACGTCACGCGAACATGTACGCAATTCCGATAATTTTTAGAAATCTGTTCCTAAAGTGTCTCTACGAAGGTTCATTTTAGTCTTTTATTTGTGTTATGTAAACGTATACACAATTGAGAAAAAGGTATATTTTAGTTTGGTTTCATTCAAAGTTAGGTAAATGTATACCTTGACGATTAATTTATTATCTAAGTTTAAGGTAATCTCTATCTAAAAGGGCTTTTTGAGATTCACTACTTCTAAAGTAGAAATGCTAAATCAAGTCATGAGATTGGGCTATGGCCTGGTTTAGCCCGATTTTGATCACTTTAGGCCATCCTAATTGGCTATTTATGAGAAAAATAAGGTGCATGATTCTATTCAAAACAATGTTAGCCAATGAAAGGTTCAAATAAGAACCCCATCAGATTACTAATTCAAGAAACAAAACAAATGGGCATATTCAACTATACTATTTCATCATCATAGATTAAAAGATAACTTCGAAACCATTGGAGAAACAAGAAGACGAAGAACAAAACAGGGGTTTTCTCGTTGAGAGTATATTTCGTCAAATTAAAAATACAGTTTTCTGAAATTATTTTAAATCAATGTGGCTACTTAGAAAACAATTTCATCAATTTCACATAGTCTATACACATGCCTTTTTTAACGACCCGACCGGTCGTTTCGCATTATCGGACCCCGTTCCCCTAAATGAAACTTTCCATAGCGGTTTATTATGATTTATGACTTGCGAGGGCTGGTGGTTCAGGATTCGGAAGTGTTTAGAGTGCTATAGGAACACTTGGTTCCTTAAGGTTGGCCTTTAAGGCCAAGTTTGACTTTGGTCAACATTTTTAGTAAGCGACCTCAGAATCGAGTTTCGACAGTTCCAGTAGCTTCGTATGATGATTTCGGACTTGGGCGTATGTTCGGAATGGGTTTTGGATGACCCGGGAGTGTTTCGGCGCCAAATATCGAAATGAGGACTTCCTTAAGTTAATATTGTGGTTTGGGACGTGTTTTTATGTTATCGAGATCCGAATGGAATTCCGAGACCGGGAATAGTTTCTTTATGTCATTTATGACTTGCCTGCAAAATTTGGTGTCATTCCGAGTAGTAAAGGTCGGTTTGGCGCATTGTTAGCGAATTCTAGGACTTTAAGTTCAAAGTTTGATTCAATTTGGTTTTGGGGTCAAATTCTTAGTTTCGTTGTTGTTTTTCACGTTCCGTAAATTCGAGCGTGTCCGTATCATGAATACAGACCTGCCAGTGCCTTTGGAAGGGGTCCCGAGGGGTTCGTGTGAGTTTCGAACCCCTCGGAGTTAAATGCAAAACACCAGAATTTCTGTGTCTGGTTTCCTTCTATGCGTTCGCGGTTGCTCTGCCGCGTTCGCATATAAAGATCTGGGCGGGAGTGAAAATTTTCCCTATGTGTTTGCATAGGGTAGGGCATTGGGCCAGACCATCTTAGCCTTTACTCAGTGTGTTTGCACCCCCCCAGCCGCGTTCGCATAGGTCTACCCTAGCTAGCCTCCGCGTTCGCGAAGACCTCTCCGCGTTCACATAGAAGGCCTCATCAGGCCTGGCCATTTGTTCATCGTGAACGCACTTCCCCTGATGTGTTTGCATAGAAGGGGCAGCTGGGCAGTGTGTTTTTATAATGGGATTTAATTCATTTTCCTCATCTTCTTCTTCTTCTTCTTCTTCCTTGGGACGATTTTCAGCATTCAAGAGGGGCAAACGACCTAGTTATTGAAGGTCAATAAATTCTACCCTAATATTAGTTTCATGCATGGATTACAAACTAAACTAACTACCTAATTAGTGAAAATTAAGGATTTGGGGTAGTAACCTAGGGCTTTTGAAAATGTAGAAAATTACCCGCGCATTGGCTATGAATTCATAAAAAAATCATATATTAACGATCCTTAGGTTATGGGTGAATGTTTCCTTCGAGAAGTTTTGGAATCCGGGCATGTGGGCCCGGGGTTAGATTTTGGAATTTCTTCAAGAATGGTGAATTTGACTAAATAATAGGAGAATTCCATGCTTTGAATATAAATTGATATATATGTATAACATTTGGCTAGTTTCGAGTCCGTGGGTGTCAAGTTCGTAGTTTCGGGCTCATTCTTGACCCAGGGAGTAGGTGTGACGCGAGCTGAGTCTCCTTTCTAACCTTGTAAGAGACTATCCCCCTAGGTGATTAAAATGCTATACGTGATAATTTTGGGGGCTACGTACGTACAAAGTGACGAGAGTCCGTACGTAGCGGCTATTACTATTATGTCCGTGTAGTTAGGCCCACATCATGCCTTGTGTTTTACTTGATATGAACTATATTCTTAATAAATTAAATGTTACATGCGGCTTGTATCCCTGAGGTCATGGAATTTGAGAAAACTTGTAAGGAATTGTTCACCGAAAAGTAATTTAAAAAGGAATAATGTGTGCACATGTGACCGCTCCGCAATTTACATTCCGCGAGCGGAGTGTGATTTCCCCCACTCTTATGGGAACGTACCGTACGCCACGGCAGGTTGAGAGATGCACTTTTGGTTTGGGCCATTCGATCCTCGGCAATGCATAGAGAGGATTACTTTATAGCAAAGATGCACTTTTGGTTCGGGCCGTTCGATCCTCGTTAGTGCATAGATGTGGGTACTTTATGGAAAGGTGCACTTATGGTTCGTGCCGTTCGACCCTCGGCAGTACACGTACATGACTATCTTATGACTCTGGCCGGTTTTCCTTACCCTGCATGCACATGATTTATTTGTTACTAAATTCATGGACATTGATTTGATAGATATTTGGGGGAAGGTGAAGTAGTAATAGTTTTATTCATTCCCAGTAATTCCTTGGATTTTAGTGCCTTATATATATTTGTTGCTTCACTGCCTTTACATGTCTACCGTTTCCATAATATTCTGTTAAATTATATTGTTGGACCTTAGTGAGTGTCCAGTCGACCTCTCGTCACTACCTCTTCGAGGTTAGGCGGGATACTCACTGGGTACATATATATTTATGTACTCATGCTACGCTTCTGTACTTAATTGTACAGGTTTTGAGGCTGGTGCATCTGGTTGTCGGACCGGAGCTTGATTTTGATTATAGACGAACCTGACTTCATGGTGAGCTGCTTTCTCCTGGAGATCTACGACAGCACCATGGGGTTTCTTTTGCTTATTTCTCGTCTATTTCCTTTAGACAGTGGGACTGTATATTATATCTTTTGTATATTCTGTTAGTATGCCCGTAGGACTTGTGACACTAGTTCCTGGCACACACGTGATAGTTATTATGGATTTCGGGTTTGTATATATATTGGCTCACGCCTCTTCATGACTGCTTTTGATTAAAAACTGGCTAATTATCCTTGTCGATTCATGTTTTAAGTTTTAAAAACTGAGTATATGTTGAAATGTTTAATCTAATAAGAAAGAACCCTTAGTAAATTGAGTGTTGGCTTGCCTGACCCCACTGTTGGGCGCCATCACGACCTAAGTTAGGATTTTGGGTCGTGACAACATGGTATCAGAGCACTAGGTTCACGTAAGTCTCACGAGTCACGGGCAAACCCAGTAGAGTCTTGCGGATCGGTACAGAGACGTCTGTACTTATCTTCAGGAGGCTATAGGGTGTTAGGAAACCTCTCTTTGTTCTTATTCTATCGTGCAGTCGATGATTTACTAAACTCATTCTTCTATTCTCTCACATATGGTGAGGACGCGTGCATCTGATGTTCCAGACCCGGGAAGGGCCCCTACCCCCGTTGTCCGACGCTGCAGCAGAGGCCGGGGAAGGGAACCGGCCCGCGGTAGGGGACGTTGGAATCCCAGAGATATCCCGGTTCCGCCATTAGAGGACCCTATTATTGAAGAGCAGGACGAGGTGCCTCCAGCAGACCCTGCTCCAGTGGACTTCATGACGGCTCCAGGCTTCCAATAAGTGATGGGCCGTATGATGAGATTTATGGACACCATGTCCCAGGCTGGTTTATTTCCAGCAGATCCTACCACTTCTCAGGTGGGAGGGGGAGTCCAGCCCCTACTACCCAGGCTGCAGGCCAGACAACATCATTTTATCATACCCCGGGTACACTGCCCGTGAGTGGGGTCCATCCTATTGCAGCAGCACCTGAGTCCACACCAGCTGCGGACGGCGATCCGCATAAGTTATTGGATAAATGGACTCGATTTCCCCCTCCAGTCTTTGGGGGTGAGCGAGGCGAGGATGCCCAGGATTTTGTGGATAGGTGCAGGGACAAAGTGCACAACATGAATATACTAGAGTTCCATGGAGTGGATTTCACTAGCTTTCAGTTGGAGCGCAGAGCTCGTAGGTGGTGGCTGTCCTATATTCTCAGCAGGCCAGCATATTTTCCTCCTGTCACTTGGGAGAAGTTCACGCAGATGTTACTGGATAGATATATCCCACTCTCTGAGAGGGAAGAGCTGTGGTATCAATTTGAGCGGCTAGAGTAGGGATAGATGTCAGAGACAGATTATGAGGCCAGATTTTCAGAGTTGTCTCGCCATGCACTCATGATACTACCTATTGATGTAGAGAGGGTGCAGATATTTGTGGCTGGGTTGCATCCAGGTATTAGGGCCACCATGGCCTGAGTGGTGGAGATGGGTACTCCTTATCAGCTCGTGGTAGAGATTGCTCGTAGGATCAAGGGGTATCGGTCGAGGAGCAGGAGCAGCAGGACAAAAGGGATAGATTCTCTAGAGATTTCAGAGGCGCCCCAGCTAGGGGCAGAGGTCATTTTAGCAGTGGTCAGCCCAACAGGCCTTTATATTCAGCACCTCTACCTCCTCCCCGAGGAGTTCCAGCGAGGCCTCATTTCAGCGCCATGCCAGAGCATTCCTACCGTCCTCTAGCCATTCAGAGTTCACCCAGTGGTTATCCCAGTCATCCGAGATCCTCCGACCCCTACTTCAGTGCTATGCCAGAGGGACATCACCCTCCGGCCATTCAGGGTTGTTCTTTGGGGCAATAGACTATGGTACCTGGGAGTTGTTACGAGTGTGGAGAGCCAGGTCATATGATGAGGCAATGTCCCAGGTTTCGGGGCAAGGCCGTACAACAGGGTTATCAGCCGATGGGTCCGGCATCAGCAGTCCGGCCACCTAGAGGTGGAGGACAGGTCGACAGGGGTCGTCCTAGAGGTGGAGGCCAGTCAGGGGGAGGTCAGGCAGCTCCTGTTCACTCTGGTAGAGCTCAGTCTTCCGTGATCACAGGTATTATCTCAGTATGTGGTAGAGAGGCTTCAGTATTATTTGATCCAGGATCCACCTATTCATATGTTTCAGCATTATTTGCTCATTTTCTGGATGCTCTTCGCGAGTCCTTGGGTTCTTCTATATATGTGTCCATTCATGTGGGCGATTCTGTGGTGGTAGACCGGATTTATCGATCTTGTGTGATCACCTTCTGTGGGTTCGAGACCAGAGCGGACCTTTTATTGCTCGATATGGTTTATTTTGAGATTATTCTAGGCATGGATTGGCTATCTCCTTATCATGCCGTGCTAAATTGCCATGCCAAGACAGTTACTTTATCCATGCCTGAGTCGCCTAGGCTGGAGTGGAGAGGTTCCTCTGTTAGTGCAGCCAGCCGAGTTATTTCATTCATGAAGGCTCGTCATATGGTCAAGAAGGGTTGTCTGGCCTATTTTACTTATGTGCAGCACACCATTTTACTTATGTGCGGGATACCACGCCCGAGTCTCCGACGATTGATTCAGTGCTAGTGGTTCGAGAGTTTGCTGATGTATTTCCTTCAGACCTTCCAGGCATGCCTCTGGACCGTGATATTGATTTCTGCGTTGATTTAGCTCCAGGAACCCAACCTATATCTATTCCTCCGTACCGTATGGCTCCGAAGGAGTTGAAGAAGCAGCTTGAGGAGTTGTTAGCTAAGGGGTTCATCAGACCGAGTGTATCTCCATGGGGTACTCCAGTTCTATTTGTAAAGAAGAAGGATGGGTCCATGCGGATGTGTATTGATTACCGCCAGTTGAACAAGGTCACCATTAAGAATAAGTATCCTTTGCCGTGCATTGATGATTTTTTTGACCAGTTGCATGGTGCTCGGGTGTTTTCTAAGATTGATTTGAGATCGGGATATCATCAGCTGAAGATTCGGGCCTCAGATGTTTTGAAGACTGCTCTTCGTACGAGATATGGCCACTATGAGTACCTGGTGATGTCTTTTGGCTTGGCTAATGCCCCAACAACATTCATGGACTTGATTAATAGGGTGTTTAGGCCGTATGTTGATTCCTTTGTTATTGTCTTTATTGATGACATCTTGATTTAGAGAGTTGTGCTCCAGACTTTGCGGGAACAGAAGCTATATGCTAAGTTCTCCAAGTGTGAGTTCTGGTTGGATTCCGTAGCATTCCTGGGGCATGTAGTATCCAGAGAGGGTATCAAGGATGATCCTCAGAAGATCGAGGCAGTTCAGAGTTGGTCGCGTCCTACCTCAGCTACAAAGATCAGGAGCTTTTTGAGCCTGGCAGGCTATTATCGCTGATTTGTGGAGAGATTCTCTTCTATTGCAGCTCCATTGACCAGATTGACTCAGTGGAATGCCCCGTTCCGATAGTATGACGAGTGTGAGGCGAGATTTAAGAAGCTCAAGACAACATTGACCTCAACACTAGTTCTAGTATTGCCTTCCGGTTCTGGGATGTATACAGTATATTGCGACGCTTCGCGTGTTGGCTTGGGGTGTGTGTTGATGTAGGAAGGGAGAGTTACTGCTTATGCTTCGCGCCAGCTGAAGGTTCATGAGAAGAATTACCCTGTGCACGACTTGGAGTTGGCGGTGATTGTTCATGCTCTTAAGATTTGGAGGCACTACTTGTATGGAGTGGCCTGTGAGGTTTATACAGACCACCGTAGCTTGCAGCACTTGTTCAATCAGAGGGATCTTAATTTGAGGCAGCGCAGATGGCTTGAGTTGTTGAAGGATTATGATATCACCATTCTTTATCATCCGGGCAAGGCAAATGTGGTAGCAGATGCTTTGAGCAGGAAGGTGGAGAGTATGGTAGCTTGGCTTATATTGCAGCAAAGGAGAGAGCTCTAGTCTTGCACATCAGTCCTTGGCCAATCTCCTGGTGAGATTAGACCTTTCAGAGCTTCATCGAGTTTTAGTACATGTGGTTGCTCAATATTCATTATTTGGGGAGATTAAGGCTCGGCAATATGATGATACGTGTTTGGCAGAGCTACGGGAGGCAGTGGTTCAGGGTAGGGCCAAGGAGGTTAATATTGGTGAGGATGGTGTTCTGAGACTGCAGGGCCGCTTATGTGTTCCTAATGTTGATGGCCTGAGGGAGAGGATTCTAGAGGAGGCACACAGTTCTCGGTATTCTGTTCATCCTGGTGCTACGAAGATGTATCGTGATTTGAAGCAGCATTACTGGTGGAGGCGGATGAAGAGGGACATCGTGGAGTATGTGACTATGTATCTTAATTTCCAACAGGTGAAGTATGAGCATCAGAGTCCAGGAGGCCTACTTCAGAAGATGCCCATTCCTGAGTGCAAATGGGAGCGCATCACTATGGACTTCGTGGTTGGGTTGCCTCGGACTTTGCGGAAGGTTGACGCGGTTTGGGTCATTGTGGATATATTGACCAAATTGGCGCATTTCATTCCAGTAGCTACTACTTATACTTATGAGAGGTTAGCCCAGATCTACATTCGGGAGATAGTCCGGTTGCACGGTGTGCCGGTGTCCATTATATCAGATCGGGTCCTTAGTTCACCTCGTATTTCTGGAGAGCATTGCATAGTGAGACGGGCACCCAGATAGATCTCAGCACAACATTTCACCCTCAAACTGATGGTCAGTAAGAGCGTACAGTTCAGAATTGGAGAACATGCTCAGGGCATGCGTGATTGACTTCGGATGTCAGTGGGACCAGTTCTTACCTTTGGCCGAGTTTTCTTACAATAATATCTACCAGTCCAGCATCGAGATGGCTCCATTTGAGGCTTTGTATGGTCGGGGATCTCGTTCCCCTATCGGGTGGTTTGAGCATGGTGAGGCTATGTTATATGGTACCGACCTGGTGAGGGATGCCTTGGAGAGGGTGAAGTTGATTCAGGAGAGAATCCGCACAACACAGTCTAGACAGAAGAGTTACACAGCAGAGGGCGCGTGACGTATCATTTATGGAGGGAGACAAGGTTCTGTTGAAGGTCTCGCCGATGAAGGGTATTATGAGGTTTGGGAAGAAGGGCAAGCTGAGACCGAGGTTTATAGGTCCTTTTGTGGTGTTGAGGCGAGTTGGGGAGGTTGCTTATGAGCTAGCTTTACCTCCCAGTTTATCAGGAGTTCATCCGGTCTTTCATGTATCCATGCTCCGGAGGTACCACGCCGACATCTCTCACGTGGTTGATTTCAGCACTATTCAGTTGGATAAGAGGTTGGGCTACGAGGAGGAGCCAGTTGCTATTACTGATAGGCAAGATCGCTAGTTGAAGTCCAAGAGAGTTTCTGCAGTGAAGGTCCTGTGGAGGGGCCAACTGATAACTTGGATTTTTGCCTCGTTTTTCGTTCCCCTATAAATGAATTTTGGATCTAATGGTACACAAAGTGACCCCGAAAGGTTATACGTGGTTCTTGTTGCAGGATTGAACCAGAAATGAAGACACTCAGTCTAAAATATGCTCAAAAAAGGAGTGAATCCGGCACAAAGATCAAACACAACAAAAATGATCAAGCAAAAGGCCACCACGGCCGCGGTCCTCATTTCGCGGTTTGCGGTGGCATTCCAGTAAGGTTGAAAACAATACAAGATTCCACCGCGGCCGCGGTCCTCATTTTGCGGTCCGCGGTGGCATTGTAGTAAGGTTGAAAACAATGCAAGTTTTCCACCGCGGCCACGGTCCTCATTTCACGATCCACGGTGGCATTCCAGTGAAGGTGCAGGCCACGCAAATTTCCACCGTGGCCGCTGTCCTCATTTCGCAGTCCGCAGTGGCTCACTTCTTGCTCACCGCAGTCCGCGGTCCTCATTTCACGGTCCGTGGTGGCTCACTTCTAGCTCACCGCGGGCCGCGGTCCTTATTTCGCGGTCCGTGGTCGAACCTTATCAGAAGCTCAGCAGCCCAATTATTTTCACGGACCGCGGTTATGTTTTCGCGGTCCGCGGTGGTCCTGCAGGGGCATTTTTGTCCGAACATTTGGCAGACTATAAATAGACTATTTTGTAATTTCTGAAGAAGAAAACACGTGAATATTTTAGGGTTTTCATCTTTCTAGATTTTTTCTTGTATTTTTAACATTGAAACTTCAATTTCATTGTTAGGAATCAATTAAATGGGTTCTTCTTCTTCTCTATCATTGTTTTCATCTTTGATTATGAGNGTAATTTCTGAAGTAGAGAGCACGTGAATATTTTAGGGTTTTCATCTTTCTAGCTTTGTTCTTGTATTTTTAACATTGAAACTTCAATTTCATTGTTAGGAATCAATTAAATGGGTTCTTCTTCTTCTCTATCATTGTTTTCATCTTTGATTATGAGTAGCTAGACCCATTAGCTAGGGTTGTCGCTCAAACCTACTGTGGGTATGTAATGGGTTTTTTAAATTAAGGTTGGGAAATTAATGGGTGTTGGCTATTTAGGCTAATTCAAGGTTTCTATTGCCATAATTAGTGGTTGCAAACACTAATTAGCTTTTTCATGACTTGGGTCTCTCTTGAGAAAGAAGACTTGAGTCTAGAAATTAGCCTAATATGAAATTAGGGCATTATCAAGAGATTGGTAGTCCCAATCACTTGGGTTAAACCCAGAAATGGTAAAACCCTACTTGAGCCCTAATTAACAGGTTAAACCTCGAGAGAATAACACCCTACCTTAGCCTTAATTGCTTGATTAATTGACACCCAATTGACCTCGAGAGGGGCAATTAGGGTAAAATCACTCAAACTACCGAGAGGTATAAAGTGGGCACCTTCGTGCATTGGTTATAGCTGTATCCCTACCCAATTCCCCGACCTTAGAATTGAACCCCATTGTGTATCCACCTAGGCAAAGGTCACGACCCTAGTGCCTTTATCAATATCAGAAAACAACCACAAAAACAAATTAGTCAGTAATTAGCTTACAAACAATAGAGTACACTTAGCATAGTTCAATACCCACAAATGTTTAGAAGTGCAATTAGAAACAATCGACCCTTTTAGATCACTTAGACACTCACCCCCATTATATACTCCCTGTGGATTCGATCCCGACCATTCGGGTAAAAGCTACACGATCCTTGCCTTCATACTTATATAGTAGTGTGGGTGAGGCGTGATCACTTTTTGGCGCCGTTTCCGGGGAGTCTAACGGTGTGACTATCTTTGTGACTAGAAGCGTAGTGTGTTTTTATTTCCTTCTATTTTTAACTTCCTCATTTTATTTACTTAGGTACAATGGCTGATCCGCTAGGAAATATGATTCCGGGGGAGGAGGTTTATGACAACCAAGAAGATGAAATTAATCAACTTCCTCCACAAAGAAGGGGCCGACAGGCCAATATACAGGATGATATCCCAGACCCTCCCCCACCTCCAGCTCCTAGAGCTGCCCCTCGGGTCCTTCCAAATGAGGGGTACGCTAGTGCCATAGTCCCTCCAAGGATTCGAGTGGGGAACTTCCAAATCACAAATGTGATTCTCACTCTCCTAGAACAAAGAGGATACTTCACTAGAGCCGTGCACCAGAATTCCTATAAGCATCTCAAAGGCTTTGTTGATACCTGTTGGGGGAGTAAGCAAACTAATGTGTCGGAGGATGCATTACAGTTACGGTTGTTCCCGTTCTCACTTCGGGGAAAGGCATTGGATTGGCTTGAGCGTCTCCCAAACCATTCTATATCCACTTGGGACGAGCTCGCGGATAAATTTATTGCAAAGTTCTTTTCCCCAAGCCACATGGCGGCCCTTCGAGATGAGATTTTGGCATTCAAACAAGAGCCAAATGAGCCACTACATGAAATATGGGAACGCTATAGAACCATGGTCAAGGAGTGTCCAAAAAATGACATGACCGAGGCTATGATACAACAAACCTTCTACCGAGGAATCAACACGGTAAATCAATGTGTGGTCAACCAATTGGCCGGTGGTAATTTTATGAAGTTGACGTACCCGGAGGCATGTGAGATTCTTGATGAAATGGCCGACACATATTCGGCTTGGCAAAGTAGAGAAAATGTGCCTCAAGGGGAAACCGGTGTGAATAGTCTCCACAAGGAACTCCAAGAACAAGGGCAAGCAATTTCCAAGCTCACAATAACCATGAACCAACTTGCTAAAGCCCAACTCCAACAATTGTAAGGGCCGAAGCAAGTGAGTGCTATGGAAGGAGTGCATATGCAAGGAAACCAAAGGAGACCCGGGGGGAATGTTAGGCAAAATCATGGTGATCAAAGTGATCAATTGCCAAGTGTTCATAACCAATATGAAGATTATGATAACCAAGATGAGGATGTTATGTATGCAAACAACTACCAAGGGCAGGGTAATACTCAAAGCTGGGGGAATTAAAGGCTATGAAACTGGAACAATAACAATGCTAGGAATTGGAGCAATACCAATGATCGTCAATGGAACAACAATAATGACCGACAGTGGGGGAACAACAACGAAGGGAATTGGAATGAAAGAAATAACAACAACAATTGGGGAGGCGAAGGTAGTCGGGGGTCGGGTTTTCAAAGGCCCACGATGTACCAACAACCAAGCAACCCTCCTCCATATCAATCTCATGGACAAAGTTCTTCAAGCTCGGATATGGGTCGGATAGAAAACATGTTCAAACAGATGATGGAGAGAAATGCAGAATCTGATGCCCAGATATCCTCTCACACTACTTCTATCAGAAATCTTGAAGTACAAATGGGCCAGATTTCACATGCCTTAAACACACGCCCGACGGGTGCACTACCGATTGATACAGTAGTGAACCCCAAGGGTGGGAACAATATCAACAATGGTCATGCCATGGCAGTGACTACTCGGAGTGGAAAAGGTGGTGAAGAAAGTACTTCGGGGCCAAAGAAGGTTGTTGTCGATGATGAAGTTGTACCCCAAGATGAGTACCAGTTGATGTGAAACAAGAAATGGATGAGCCAATTGAAGGTGAGGTGAGAATTGACATACATGACAATGGGGAAGATTTGGGTAGAAATGTGAACCCGTCTAGGGAGCACATAATTGAAATGCCGGAATCGGTGGCCCCAAATGCACCATTGCCTAGGCCACCTCCTCCCTGTCCTTAGAGATTAGCAAAACAGAAGCAAGAGACCCAGTTTAAAAAGTTCTTTGATATGATGAATAGTGTTACCATAAATGTTCCATTGGTTGAGTCCTTGGAGCAAATTCTAGGATACGCTAAGTTCATGAAGGACTTGGTGACTAAAAAGTGGTCCATGGAGTGTGAGACCATTAAGATAACTCACCAAGTGAGTGCTATTGTTCACTCCATGGCACCAAAACTTGAAGATCTGGGTTTCTTCACTATTCCTTGCACGATTGGGAGTGTAGACTTTGCAAAAGCCCTATGTGATCTTGGGGCAAGTATAGATTTGATGTTGTATTCTGTGTTCAAGACTTTGGGTATCGGACAACCTAGGGCGACCTCTATGCACTTGCAAATGGCGGATAGATCAATGAGGAGGCCCCTAGGTATTATTGATGATGTCTTAGTGAGAGTGGACAAGTTCATATTGCCGACAGATTTTGTTATCCTCGATTGTGAGGTTGATTTTGAGGTCCCTATTATCTTGGGAAGGCCTTGGTTGACGTTGAAGCTGGGGAACTTACATTCAGAGTAGGTGATGAAAAAGTGGTCTTCCATGTATGAAAATCTATGAAGCAACCCAACAACACTAAAGTTTGCTCTTTTATGGACCTCGTGTCTGAGGTTATTATTGACGATGCCAGTGCTATGATCCATGTGGATGATCCTGTGGAGTTGGCCTTGTTGAATCACGAGGACTCAGTGGTAGATGGTGTTCTTGAGAGCACCCATTCTCTTCAAGGCATGGGGTCTTATTCTTATGCTCCCAGAAAATTGTCCTTAGACTTGGAGAACAGGAAGACCCCACCAACAAAGCCATCCATTGAAGAACCTCCGAATCTGGAATTGAAGTCACTTACTTCCCGCCTCAGGTATGAATAACTTGGTCCCTCTTCTACTTTACCAGTTATTCTTTCCTCTTGCCTAACCCAAATGCAGGTTGACTCAACTTTAAAAGTGCTAAAAAGGAGGAAGAAAGCAATCGGTTGGACCTTGGCGGACATTCGGGGTATTAGCCCCGCCTTTTGCATGCATAAGATCATATTGGAGGATGTAGCCAAACCCTCCATGGAACATCAAAAAAGAATCAATGAAGCTATACAAGAGGTGGTGAAGAAGGAGATTATAAAATGGCTTGACGGGGGTGTTGTCTATCCAATTTCGGATAGCGCTTGGACTTCTCCGGTTCAATGCGTTCCGAAAATGGTGGAATGACAATGATAAAAAATGATAAAAATGAGCTCATTCCTATAAGGACAATTACCGGATGGCGGATGTGCATGGACTATCTCAAGCTCAACATGGTAACCCGCAAAGACCATTTTCCTTTACCATTTGTGGATCAAATGTTGGATAGGCTCGCAGGCCAGGCCTTTTATTATTTCCTTGACGGGTATTCTGGATATAATCAAATTTTGATAGCCCCGGAGGATCAAGAGAAGACTACCTTTACTTGCCCATATGGCACTTTTGCCTTTGCTCGCATGCCATTCGGACTCTATAATGCACCGGCCACTTTCCAAAGATGTATGATGGCAATCTTCACCGACATGGTGGAGGACTTTCTGGAAGTACTTATGGACGACTTTAGTGTCATCTGGGATTCTTTTGATGAATGCTTGGGTCATCTTGATAGAGTCCTTGCTCGGTGTGAAGAGACGAATTTGGTGTTGAACTAGGAAAAATGCCACTTTATGGTGGAGGAAGGAATCGTTTTGGGCCATAAGATTTCAAAGAATGGAATTGAGGTTGATAAGGCAAATATCGAGGTTATTTCAAAGTTGCCACCACCTAATTCAGTGAGAGGAGTCCGTAGCTTTCTTGGCCATGCCGGTTTTTACCTGCGGTTTATCAAAGATTTCTCTAACGTGGTGAATCCATTATGCAAGCTGTTAGAGAAGGATGTTAAATTCAGTTTTGATGAGCATTGTATGCAGGATTTTGAACTCTTAAAACACAAGCTCACTACCACTCCCATTATCACGGTGCCGGATTGGAGTGCCCCATTTGAGCTTATGTGTGATGCAAGCGATGTTGCTGTGGGTGCTGTGTTTGGGAAAGGGTGAACAAAGTGTTTCATCCAATCTATTATGCCAACAAGACAATGAATTCTGCTCAAATGAATTACACAGTCACAGAGAAGGAGCTTCTAGCTATAGTCTTTGCCATGGAAAAATTTCGCCCTTATTTGATGGGTGCCAAGGTCATAGTTCACACTGACCATGCAGCACTTCGGTACCTCATGACCAAGAAGGATTCCTAGGCAAGACTTATGAGATGGGTGTTGTTATTACAAGAGTTTGATTTAGAGATCTTGGATCGAAAAGGGAGTGAGAATCAAGTAGCCGATCATTTGTCCCGGTTGGAGGAGCAAGGACGTCCTTGTGACAGACTTGAGGTCAATGATAGTTTTTTGGATGAACAACTCCTTTCAATGTCAATGCTAGAGATTCCCTGGTTCACGGATATTGCTAATTTCCTCGCCACCATAGTTGTCCCTTGTGATCTCTCTTCTAACCAAAGGAAGAAGCTTCGAAGGGACAACTTGGATTTCTATTGGGACGAGCCTTATCTATTCAAGATTTGCACCGATGGGGTGATCCGGCGATGTGTACCAGAAGAAGAGCAACTAGCTATCCTTGAGTTGCCACTCCTCACCGTATGGTGGTCATCACAGAGGGGCGTGAACTTCTTCTAAAGTGCTTAGTTGTGGTTTCTTTTGGCCCACTTTGTATAAAGATGCTAGTGGCCTAGTGAAGAGGTGTGATGAATTCCAAAGAGCAGGGGGAATTTCCAAGAA
Organism: Nicotiana knightiana; assembly: GCA_005239525.1. Lineage (NCBI taxonomy): Eukaryota > Viridiplantae > Streptophyta > Magnoliopsida > Solanales > Solanaceae > Nicotiana > Nicotiana knightiana. Next base: position 155,563 of record ML423176.1, on the reverse strand, counting down.
GGATGAGATGCCTTTAAATTCGATTCTTGAGGTAGATATCTTTGATGTTTGGGGCATCGAATTCATGGGGCCATTCGTGAGTTCATCTGGGAACACGTACATCTTGGTTGAGGTTAATTATGTGTCAAAGTGGGTGGAGGCCGTGGCCTTACCAAATAATGAAGCGCGGAGTGTGATAGCCTTTCTCAAGAAGAACATCTTTACTAGGTTTGGCACTCCATGAGCCATCATCAGTGACGGGGGGTCACATTTTTTGCAACAAAGCATTCGACTCCTTGCTTTCCAAGTATGTGGTCAATCATAAAGTCACTACCCCATACCACCCCCAAGTTGAAGTGTCTAACAGAGAGATAAAGAGCATATTATCCAAAACGGTCAATGCCAATAGGACCGACTGGGCTAAGAAATTAGATGATGCTCTTTGGGCTTACCAGACCGCCTACAAGACACCAATTGGGATGTCCCCATATCGCTTGGTCTTCGGAAAAGCATGCCACCTTCCGATAAAATTGGAGCACAAGGCTATGTGGGCCTTGAAAAAGTTGAATTTGGAAAGGGATGTAGCTGCAAATATTTGGGTGGAGCAATTGAATGAGTTGGATGAGTTTAGACTCCATGCATAATCCAGTTCGTCCTTGTATAAGGACAAAATGAAGTACCTACATGACAAATATGATCGAGGTAATGAGTTCAAGGTTGGTGATTTGGTCTTATTGTTCAATTCTCGGTTGAGGCTATTCCCGGGAAAACTCAAGTCAAAGTGGAGTGGACCTTTTGAAGTGGTATTTGTTACTCCATTTGGGGCTCTTGACCTAAAGAATAAAAGTGGTGAAGTCTTCAGAGTAAATGGTCACCGGGTAAAGCACTATCTTGGCAAAGTCGATGACAGCCACGTGGTGGCACTTCTTCATCTCAAATGATCTCGGTAACATGCGTCGCACGCGTTAAATCAGGCGCTTCTTGGGAGGCAACCCATGTGTATTTATTTTCATTTTCTTTGTTTTTCTTGGTAGAATAGGTTTCACTGTTGCACTAACTGGTTTTTGGTTGTGTAGGATGATTTTGACACAGGAAATTTGGCTAAGTGTGGAAAATGGACCTTACTGGAATTTGCTTCGCGGCCGCGGTGGTCTTTTCGCGGTCCGCAAAGCCCAATGGATGTAACAATGGTTCATTAGAGCTTGCTTGCAGGACCTCCCTGGAATTTGCTTCACGACCGCGGTTGTCTTTTCGCAGTTCCCGAAGCCCAATGGCTGCAGCAATAGTTCTCTGGAATTTGCTTCGTAGCCGCGGTTTCTTTTCGCGGTCCACGAATCCCCATGGCTGCGACAATAGTTCACTGGATCTTGCTTTGCAGCCGCGGTCTCCTTTTCGCGGTCCGCGAAGCCCATTTATTGAAGGATGCACTGAGCCATGAACAACTGAATGACCGCGGACCGCCATCAATTTTTCGCGGTCCGCGGTAGGTAAGAGTGGTGGACCCCAGTTCTTCTCTATAAATAGGCCACTAGGGTTTCATTTCATACTTTAAACACTTGCACTATTCAAAGCATCCTTGGACTGTGTCTTACTCTTGCATTCTCTAAACCTCACTGCTCTCATCCAAACTATCATCCAA